>JARQOD010000637.1:0-56357 GCA_033576555.1 Oophaga sylvatica
ACCATCATTTATTTTTCAACAGGACAATGACCCCAAACACACCTCCAGGCTGTGTAAGGGCTAATTGACCAAGAAGGAGAGTGATGGGGTGCCACGCCAGATGACCTGGCTTCCACAGTCACCAGACATGAACCCAATCGAGATGGTTTGGGATGAGCTGGACCGCAGAGTGAAGGCAAAAGGGCCAACAAGTGCTAAGCATCTCTGGGAACTCCTTCAAGATTGTTGGAAGACCATTTCCGGTGACTACCTCTTGAAGCTCATCAAGAGAATGCCAAGAGTGTGCAAAGCAGTCATCAAAGCAAAAGGTGGCTACTTAGAAGAACCTAGAATATAAGACATATTTTCAGTTGTTTCACACTTTTTTGTTAAGTATATAATTCCACATGTGTTAATTCATAGCTTTAATGTCTTCAGTGTAAATGTTCAATTTTCATAGTCATGAAAATACAGAAAAATCTTTAAATGAGAAGGTGTGTCCAAACTTTTGGTCTGTACTGTATATATCAACATTATACACTTTATGTCTTTTAGTATTATTGTCTTTGTATTAACTGTTTGGTCATACATTTTTGGAATTATTACGCCATGTCTTACCTGATACAATAACCTTGTCACCATTCCCTTTTGTCTTCATATGCATGACTGCACTTTCGCTTTATATATCCCCTTAGATTTTTTTCATTATGATTTTTCTTATTAATATTTGATACGTATTCATATATAATGTGGAGTAGAGATTTTGGTTGTCTGTGTAGAATTTATCCATATGGACAATTACTAGATATACCTCTCTTCAATTTATTGCCACATTCATAATTTCTTCTTTTAACTTGCACTTTGTTTTATTCTCACTAGTTGTCAGCATTTTATTTATTAATAATATCCTGTAAGATGGTGGCGTGCTATGGACTCCTTTAAGATGACGTCTTAAAGTATATTTTCTTGGCCATATCATTATCGATGACATTAGTTACTTGGCAATAGGAACATGGCGGCCTCCAGTAGACGCAACAAATATGGTGCCCGTATGCACATGCGCATCACAATTAATGTCCCTGCATATACAAAGGCATCTTTCAACTACCGACATGTGTCTCTGACGTTATAGAGGCATTATCCTCCTGACACACGCCAGAGATGAGTGCCGGAACGTGAAGCACGCACCTGGGACCTGGGGATCGTGCTAGCATGCACTACTGTGATTGGCCCACATGTGAGTAGTATCATGTGAAAAGGTGATAGGAGAGAGTAAGTGACACACTCCCCTTGAGAAAGCAATAGTGCGGTGACTGTCGCAGCACTCACAGTCTGTTGATCTCATCATGGGTAAGCAGCGAACATACTTAATTTTCTATAAATGGACTGGCTGGTTTTAATTAAATTTATTTAGTCTATATATTTATTGGAAACTAAGCCAGCATTACCCGTTTGGCATTGCATAACAACTATTAGCATAGACGTGGTCAGACCTGACTCACCACCTTCTTTATCTACTGTACACTTGATTTACCTTCGTTTCTGAATCCTCAAACATGCATCATTTATTGTATGGTTCATGTTAAAAAATGCTTTTAATTTTTTTTGGCTAATAAAACAGCATTGACTTTCATATTATGTGTGTGGTTTTTATGAATACTCTGTAGGGTTTATTATGTAGTAATCCACGTTCTATAAGCTGAATATTAATAGAGAGACCAATATTGACATTAAGCTGTGTATTTTAGGTCATTATCCTGTTGCAAGACCTGTGACTGAGACCAAGCTTTCTGACACTGGGCAGGACATTCCTCTCTAGAATCCCTTGATAGTCTTGTGATTTTATTGTATTCTGCACAGATTCTAGACATCCTGTGCCAGATGCAGCAAAGCAGCCCCAGAACGTAACAGAGCCTCCTCCATGCTTCACAGTAGGGACAGTGTTTTTTTTTTATGATTAATTTTTGATGTGCCTTGCCAAAAACTTCAATTTTTGTCTCATCTGTCCATATTACATTCTCCCAGAAGCTGTGTTACCCTTGGAAAAGTAAAAAATTGGGGGTGAAAAGATCATTTTTGTGGAAAAAATATTATTTTTTATTTTTATGGCTCTATGTTATAAACTTCTGTGAAACACTTGGGGGTTCAAAGTGATCACCACACATCTATATAAGTTTCTTGGTGGGTCTACTTTCCAAAATGGTGTCACTTGTGGGGAGTTTCCACTGTTTCCACTGTTTAGGTGCATCAGGGGCTACCCAAACACGACATGGTGTCTGATCTTAATTCCAGCCAATTTTGCGTTGAAAAAGTAAAATGGCGCTCGTTCCCTTCCGAGCTCTGCCATGTGCCCAAACAGTGGTTTACCTGCACATATGGGGTATCAGCATACTCAAGACAAATTGCACAACAGCTTTCAGGGTCCAATTTCTCCTGTTACCCTTGGTAAAATAAAAAAATTTGGATCTGAAGTAAAAATTTTTGTGAAAAAAGTTAAATGTTATTTTTTTAAAACATTCCAAAAATTCATGTGAAGCACCTAAAGGGTTAATAAACATCTTGAATGTGGTTTTGAGCACCTTGAGGGGTGAAGTTTTTAGAATGGTGTCCCTTTTGGGTATTTTCTATCATATAGACTCCTCAAAGTGACTTCAAATGGGATGTGGTCCCTAAAAAAAAGATGGTGTTCTAAAAATGAGAAATCGCTGTTTAAATCAACATTTAACCCTTATAACTTCCTAACAAAAAAAAAAAATTGTTCCAAAATTGTGCTGATGTAAAGTAGACATGTGGGAAATGTTACTTATTAAGTATTTTGTGTGACATATCTCGGTGATTTAAGGACATGAAAATTGAAAGTTGGAAAATTGCTAAATTTTAACATTTTTTGCCAAATTTCAGTTTTTTTCACAAATAAACGCAAGTCAAATGAAAGAAATTTTACCACTATCATGAAGTACAATATGTCATTACCTCATAAAGGGACAGTGGTCAGAATTGTAAAAATTGGCCTAGTTATTAACATGCAAACCACCCTCGAGGGTAAAGGGGTTAAAAATAGGTTGAAACCCGGAATTGTTTTTTTCATCTATTTATTAGTATTTTTCATTTTTTAGTTTATCATTTATTTATTAGTAATAAATAAATACATTTAAAATGGCATGTGGTCCCCCTTATTGTAATAATAAGAGAAAGCAGACAGCTGGGGGCTGATATTCTTAGACTGGAAATATCCATGATTATTGGGCCATTCTGAATTTACTAATATCAGCCTGCAGCCACCCAAGAATTGGAACATCATATTTGTTGCTCCATATCAAGCACTTAGCCTCAGCTCTTCTTGATTGCCATGCTGCAGTGGCAATTGGAGTAATTGTTTTTGGGGTTAGTAATGGAGAGGTGTCAGTCAGATGCCCTCATTATTAATCCAGTAATAAACATAAATAAACACACACAGAATAACATTTTTATTTGAATAAAACCCCACACCACCCCTTATTTATTAAAATGATCCCACAAAGTAATCCAAATTCATCTTTTTTGTCTTTTTTGTCTCCGGCGCCTGTGGATAGCAGTAAAGCTACCACTATGCACAGTTAACAGTAGCCTTCAGTTTTAATCACTCTCAGTCTCCATAGTTTCTTAATGCCTTGATTTTTTTCAGGAAGTGCATATATATAATTACAGTGTTTCAGTGATGGTTAAATGTTATCAATGGAGAAAAATGGAATACGAACAATAGGTTTCAGAATTGTATTAGGCAAAGCACCAAAATTCAGCAAGTAAATGTATGTTATTGTACGTTTGGAGCTACCAACTTGGATAGTTTTCATTTTGGTTGTACATTTCATTGAAAGTGACATACTATCCATCAGCAGGGCTGAAATTAGGGGCGACCAAATTGGACATTTGTCCAGGGCCCCTACTCCTCCAAGGGCCTGCAGCCAGTGGTGTTCTGCTAACAGCTGTAGATCATGCTGCTGCTATAGGGCCCATGAGTCAGTGGGCCCAGTGCCAGCGTAGACTACGGGCATCCCCCACCTGACATCGCATGTTCAACCGTATCAGCATCTGATCCAGGATGTCGCTACAGTTGAAGGCAATGATAGAGGAGGGAAGTCATTTTCTCCCCACTCCCTTCCCCATCATTATCCCTTGGAATCTGACGTGTCAGCCAGGGGTCACAACATCACTTCATTGCGACATACTATGTGGGGCCAGGCAGTGGAGCTACCAAAGAAACTGGAGAAGCGGGGAACATGGAGAGCTCAATATTGTTTTTTTTAATTACTGAGTACATTGTGGTGGCCATAATACTGGAGGACTATGGGGTGTTTATTATACTATATGTACTATGTGGACAACTATGGGGGCTGCATTATACTTTATGAAGGACTGAGATGCATTCTACTATATGAAGGACAATGGTATGTGTATTATACTGTTTGAAGGATTATCGGATGTATTATACTGTATGGAAGTCTTTGGGGAGTGCATTAAACTGTATGGAAAACTATATGGGCTGCATATTACCCTATGGTGGACTATGGGATGCATTATACTGTATGGAGGACTATGGGGATTGCATTATACTATATGGAGAACTATGAGGAGTGCATTAAACTGTATGAAAGATGATATGGGCTGCATTGTACTTTATGGGGGACTATGGGATGCATGATACAATATGGAGGACTATGAGGAGTGCATTATACTATATGGAGAACTATGGGGAGTGCATTCTACTGTATGGATGACTATGGAGAGTACACTATACTGTATGCAGGACTATGGGGGTGTATTATACTATATGGAGGACTATGGGGTGCATTTTACTATATGAAGGACTATCGGGCACATTATAACAAATGAGCAAAATGCTGCCTATTCATCGGGGGATTGAATTGTTTATGCCAGAACCAAAATCATGTTCTCAGCAGCACATCACTCTGTGAAAACTACAGATATGCTGCTGATAACATGATACTGTATGGTAGTATATAAATGTACACCGCACTCTCTAGAATAGGTATGCAAATAAAGAACAAATTCTATTGTGACAAAAAAAACAAATATGTAGGAGCCAATGATTATATGTGAGGCGACTAAATATGAACGTTTCGACCCTCCCGGGTCATTCTCAACATAAGTCGCTCAGGATTAATGCGAGAGAGCTCCCGCGCCCAGCTCTGTGTGGCGTGTCACGCCACACAGAGCTGGGCGCGGGAGCGCCGCTGATGCAGGACACCCAGTAAGGTCCTCTTACCTGTGAAAAAAACCTCTCTCCACTCTCACTTATTTCTACGCCAGTCAGTTACTCTGCTATATATTGTGAAAAATAACACATGATCTCTCTCGCATTAATCCTGAGCGACTTATGTTGAGAATGACCCGGGAGGGTACATTTATATACTATTGTATTTAGGACGTTTGTCCTCTACACCAGCACCTTACTATTTAGCTGAGTGCACACCATTTTTTCCTATTATGATACTGTATGGGGTATGGGGACAGATTGATCTACTAGTAATCATTTGACGCCCATCATTCTTCCTTAGCTCGTGTAAAGAGGCTGGGGAACAACTTCAATATTGTCGATCACACTCGTGCAACTCTGAAAAATGAACTACACAGAGCTAATTTTCTATAATCGCTCTAATTTTTTGTTCTCTTTACAAACTAGTAATTTGCATGCACGTGAATATTTACTGAAAATTTCTATCAACATAACATTAGTTACCAAAGCAAACACAGGCTAATATATGCATTTTAAATTGGTTTAAAGGAGTTCTTTTTTTATAGCTTGCTAAGAGTGAAACCAAAAAAATTAGCACTTGGAATGACGCATGCTTGCAAGATTTGGCAGGAAATAATTTCCAGGTTAGATATGGTATGAACCATATGGAAATGCTTAATAATAAGCAAATTATGTCAGGGCAAAACAAATACTAAAACCATAATTGGAATCAGCCACTCGCTACCGGGCATCTATAAATTATGAGAAAAAACTTTTATAGAAACATATAAGTTCAAATATCCTACAGATTTAGATTATAAATAGATTAGATAATCTACATACAACTGAGTTAATTGTTAATGTTATTATTTATTTATATAGCACTATTGATTCCATGGTGCTGTACATGAGATGGGGTTACATACAAATTACAGAAATCACTTACAATAAGCAAACTAACAATGACAGACTGATACAGAGGGGAGAGGACCCTGCCCTTGCGGGTTTATATTCTACAGGATGGTGGGAAAGGAGACAGTAGGTTGGGGAGTTGCAGCAACTCTGGTGTTGGTGAGATGGTATCTCCGGTAGTGGTGAGGAGGCAGCGGGGTTATTGTAGGCTGTAAGATTTCTTGAAGAAGTGGTTCTGTCTGAAAGATCCGAATATGGTTGATAGTTGGACGTGTTGGGGCACAGAATTCCAGAGGATGGGAAATATTCGGGAGACGTCTTGGAGGCGATTAGGTGAGGAGCGAATAAGTGTGGAGGAGAGAAGGAGGTCTTGGGAGGACCGGAGATTATGTGAGGGAAGATATCGGGAGATTAGTCCAGAGATATATGGAGGAGACAGGTTATTGATGGCTTTGTAGGTCAGTATTAGTAATTTGAACTTGGTACGCTGAGGGAATGGGAGCCAGTGAAGAGATTTGCAGAGGGGAGAAGTGGAGGAGAAGCAAGGAGAGAGATGAATTAGTCGGGCAGCAGAGTTAAGGATGGACTGGAGAGGTGCGAGAGTGTTAGCAGGGAGGCCACAGAAAAGGATGTTACAGTAGTCGAGACAGGAGATGATGAGTGCATGTAAAAACATTTTAGTAGATTGAGGGTTCAGGAAGGGACGTATTCTGGATATATTTTTGAGCTGGAGGTGACAGGAGGTGGAAAGAGCTTGGATGTGCGATTTGAAGGACAGGGCAGAGTCAAGAGTTACTCCAAGGCAGCAGTCTTCCGGTATGGGGGAAAGTGGGATGTCATTAATTGTGAGTAGTGTTGAGCGATACTGCTCGATATCTAAAAATATCGGATCGGAATGGTATCGCCGATATCACTAAATATCGCCGATATCCGATTCCGATACCGGAAGTCCCATGTAAGTCTATGGGAACAAAATATCGCAACTAAAAAAAACCTTTATTTCCTTGTAAACACTAAATATACACACATAGAATACATATATATATATATATATACATGTCATTGTGACATATATATATATACATATATGTATAGTTTATACACTTCTACATAGTAAAATATCCTCTGATTAGAGTTGAGCGATACTTTCCGATATCCAAAAGTATCGGAATCGGAATGGTATCGCCGATACCCAAAAAATATCGGCGATACCCGATACCGATACCGGAAGTCCAATGTAAGTCTATGGGAACAAAATATCGAAATTAAAAAAACCCCATTCTAGCCTTGTAGGTTAATTGTACATGAAGGAAAACAACAAAGAGTAATGTAGAATGTATTGGGGGAGGTTGAGGAGACATTAAAGGCATAGATGTTTAACCCAATCCAATGGAATAGCATTAATTTTTTTTTTTTAGGAAATACGTTCGGATTGACGAAGAAATTGACAATGTTGTTAACCTTTTTTCTATTTTGGCAAATATGTATGTTTCACAACTTCCATGCTCTTCACCTTTTTAACTTTTGACACACTTTCTCCTTCATAATCTTCAGCAGCATCATCTTTGTCATCAAATTATTCTTCATTTTCACCTTCTTTATCTTCTTCTAAAACTTCTTGCTTTTCATGTTTTTGTTAACATTACTCATATTGTTCTTTTTAAACTATTATTCTTCTTCATATTATAGTCCTTCATCTTCTTCATCATATTCTTATTTGTGACATAGATTCCTGTACTTGTAATCTGTAAAAGTATGATTTTTTCATCGTTCCGTTCTTGCTGCCACAAAAGATTTAAATTACAACAGTATTTGTCCGTGTTCAGTTTAGCCTGCAGCATCAGGCATTTACCAGGGGCACCACGAGGAGGAACGGACTCACCCCCATACACTGCTTAGTCTTCTTCTGCTTATAATTTAGAGCATATATTTTGCTCTTCATTTTGGTCTTATACTTCATGTTCTTCTGCCTTTAGATCTTCTGCTTATTGTTCTTGTGTCTCTTGTTCTGTATCTTGTATTTGTAGCACAACCTTGTACCAGCTGATGTTACTGGGACACGGTTACTAAGCAGGAGGTACCTGTGCTCCAAAGCACTACCAAGGACCAGCAGACGTTGCTGGAACTCGGATTACCGAGATGGGAGGCACCTAGGCCAAAGGCACTGCGGAGAGAACCAGTTGACGGTACTGGAACCCGGAACGGGTAGCAGAAGGTACAAGAGCCAATGCAAGTAACGAGGACCAGCTGACTGTGCTGGAACCCGGAGGGGCAGCAGAAGGAAAAGAGCCAATGGCACAACCGAGGACCAGCTGACGTTACTGGGACACGGTTACTAAGCAGGAGGTACCTGTGCTCCAAAGCACTACCAAGGACAAGCAGACATTGCAGGAACTCGGATACCGAGATGGAGGCACCTAGGCCAAAGGCACTGTGGAGAACCAGCTGACGGTACTGGAACTCGGACGGGTACCATAAGGCACCCATGAAAATGTAAGTTGACAGGCCGCAAGCCGTCTGCAGTTACCAAATCACACAGTCCTACAGTGGGTGCTTGTCCTATTTTCACAACGGAAAGAGCCTTTATTTACATATCCCACAGCACACATAGGAATCACCTAAACTGCAGGCACCATAGAGTCGGATAACCGGAATGCAACATGACAGGACAACTTATTTGAGGCTAATTTACGTTGACACTGCCAGGAAACAGCTGTGGTGCTGTAACCAGGGTGGGCATGAGTCAGTACCCGTGCCAATTACTTCCGAGCAACAACTGGCGGTGTTGGAGCCCAGGGATGAGAGGAGGACAGGGTGGAGGCAGCATGACTTTTTGTCGTACACACAGCAGGGGAACAGCTGCCATTACTCAACCCCAGTAACACAGGAGCAAGTGTTGACTGTGCTAACAGCACTTACAGGCAACAACTGGCGGTGTTGGAGCCCAGGGTCCAATGCATCGACTTCAATTGCTTCCACCTCCTCTCAGGAACACAGCACTGTTGATCAACCATCTGTCTCTTCACCGCCTGCCAAATTGCCCAGTCAGTCAGAGAGTTCTGTACAGGAGCCAGCTGAGTCTCTGCTTCTGTTCTCAGAATCTGTTGGTTTGCAAACAGGGGCACAGCCAAGCAGCATTCTGGAATGTGAAGAAGAGGGAGTATGCAGTGATGCGCAACAGCTGTGTCTCTCTGAATCTGAAGAGGCGGGTGAGACAGTGCCGATGGTCAGCACACCGCAGAACGCATCTGATGATGATGAGACTCAGGTGCCAGTTTCTGTTGAGCATGGTGGTGGCCAGACCACCCAACAGCAGCAGGTGTTGGAAGAGGTTAGTGGAGATGATGAGGTCCAAGACCCAACATGGCGTGAGGAACAGGAAGGTGGTGGTAGCAGCTCTGAGGAAGCGATTGCCCCAACGGTACAAACAGGAGGGAGAGTTAGGCTGCATACTCTGTTGCCTGTAGCCTCCATTTTGGCACCTGTTCGGATTTCTCTTCCAAAAGTCTAAACGGACGCTCCCAGGACTTGCACTGCGTGGTCCTTTTTTCACACACTTGCAGATGATATTTGCTATGTCAAATGCAAGCTGTGTAATCAAAAAGTAAAAAGAGGTAAAGTGTCAGTAACCTCAATACCACAAATATGTGTAAACATGTGCGGAGAAAACACGTAGTTGAGTTACAAAGACACACTGAAGATGTACAGTCTATAGAGAATCACTGCACAAGTTTAACTGCATATGTCATGGTTAAATTTGAAATTTTTATTGCACACTTGATGTGAAAAAGAAAATAGCTATGAGACTACTGACTGACGTTTTGGGCAACGCAGTGGCCTTTATCAAATAGTCGCTGGAAGAGATAGAAAAATTTACAGTCAATGACAATGTATAATATATACAATATATACAATAAATACATAGGGTGAAGAATATATATACATAGGAATTAGGCAACATGTTAAACATTTGGGTGATACTGTAGAACACGGAGAATTATCCCTCTAGGGTATGCGGGTGGATAATGTAGTTTTTTGTTGATTTTTGGGAGTGTGTAGAAAACAGGGGTGATGGGGTATTGAATATTAAGGAATGTCATAGTCTTACAGTCTATGGTGATCAATTAAAGATGTTTTGTCAGGATACGATCAATTTTTTGACAGATGTAAAATGTAGGGTCACAATTGAGTTGTCTGTAGGTTAGGTTAACTGACAGTTGTCTATGAATTTCGGCAATAGATTGGGTCTTATTCATAATAACGATAGCACCCCCTTATCTGCTGGTTTAATAATAATGTTGGGGTTATCTTTCAGAGATTTTATGGCTTGTTTATCTGTGGGTGTCAGGTTGTGGCGTATCGGGTGTAGGCCCAATCTCGGCAAACCATCCACGAGCACAGGCTCTGAATGCTGGCATTGCAAAACTCCTGTCCCTTGAAATGCTGTCATTCAGGCTGGTGGAGACTGACAGTTTACGGAACTTAATGGCATTGGCAGTCCCACAATACAATGTGCCAAGCTGATTTTATTTCAGCAGGCAAGCCGTCCCTGGTCTGTCAAAAGCATGTTGTTGAGGTTAAAATTAAACATGCGCTACTAAACTCCGTCAGTAGCAATGTCCACCTGACCACCGCTGCGTGGACCAGTATCCATGGCCAGGGACGATACCTTTCCCTTACTGCCCATTGGGTCAATGTTGTGGAGCCGGGTACAGATCTTGCGAGTGGCGCTGTACGTGTTCAGGCAACTACAAGGATTGCGGGAATCAAGTCTGTACACATTGACTCCTCCTTCTCCATTTCCTCAGAAACATCGTTGCAGGAGCCGTCACGGTCTACCTCCACATGGACCCGTGAACGCTTAATAAGAATCTTTAGTTATATAGCGCCAACAGATTACGCAGCGCTTTACAGTTTAACAGTTTCAGAACACAAGTCATAATAACAACGTTACCAATACAATAATGAAAGCAATATAATCCGCACATGCTCGTGAGAGCTTACAATTTACAAATATGTGGGGGAGATACAAAGTACAGGTGTTTATATACAATGGTGTATTTAGAATGATGGCCCAGCCATTTTGAGGGAGTGAGGGATGGATGGAGATAGTGAATGGGCTACACACACACACTTACACATAGAATGACTTTGATTAGTGAATGTGATAGGCCGCTATGAAGAAATGTGTTTAGAGTGAGCGCCCCAAAACATGCAAATTGTGGATAGTTCTAATTTCTTGGGGTACAGCATTCCACAGTATTGGCGCAGCGCGGGAGAAGTCTTGGATTCGGGAGAGATGTTCTTTAGGTGTAGGTGGCAATAGCGGGCAACAGATTGTATATGGGAGGTGAAGGAGAGATTGGTGTCAAACATAACACCCAGACAGCGAGCCTGTTGACCGATATGAGCACAGACGTGGCCAAACGTCAACAGGCCGTCCTGAAATTAATTTCCATGGGGAATCAAAGCCACACAGCGCTGGAGCTCTGGAATGCCATAAAGCAAGAGAGCGACATGTGTATTTTGCCAGCGAATCTCCAGCCAGGCTTGGTAGTGTGTGACAATGGCCGAAATCTGGTGGCAGGTCTGGGCCTAGGCAACGTCACTCACATACCATGTCTGGCACATGTGCTAAACTTGGTCGTCCAGAGTTTTTTGAGGGACTATCCGGATCTTGATGCACTGCTGCACAAGGTCCGCCTACAGTGCGCTAACTTGCGACGTTCCACCATGGCCAGATCGCGCATTGCAGCTCTGCAACGCAGATTTTGCCTTCCTGAACATCGCATCATATGTGACGTACCCACCAGGTGGAATTCCACGTTACATATGTTGGAGCGGTTGTGTGAGCAGCAGCCAGCAGTAATGGAGTATCAGCTGCATCAGTTGCAATCAACTCGCAATTTGCGCCGTTCACTTCACCACTACTGAGTGGGCCTCTATAATAATAATCTTTATTTATATAGCGCCAACAGATTCCGCAGCGCTGTACAGTTTAACAGTTTCATAACACAAGTCATAAGTGACAACGTTAACAATACAATAATTAAAGCAATATAAGCCGCCCCTGCTCGTGAGACCTTACAATCTACAATGAGGAGGGGGAGCTACAAAGTACAGTTGTTTATATACAATGGTTTATTTACAATGATGGTCCAGCCATTTTCAGGGAGTGAGGGATGGATGGAGATAGTGAATGGGCTACACACACACACAGTTACACGTAGAATGACTTTGATTAGTGAATGTGATAGGCCGCTCTGAACAAATGTGTTTTGAGTGTGGAAGTAGGGCTGTTAATGGGGATGTTGAAGTCTCCAAGGATAAGGGTTGGTACTTCTGAGGACATGAAAGTGCGGCAGCCAGGCAGAGAAGTGGTCAAGGAACTGTGTGGGCGAGCCTGGGGTCCGATATATTACCGCTACTCTAAGGGAGAGGGGACGAAAGAGCCTGATGGTGTGTACCTAATAATTTTCAAAATCTTAATATAAAATTTACATGTTACATATTTACATCTAGTATAAAACATTTAACCATTAAGCCTACTTACAGAACAAGGAAGTGTAAAAAAACTTGTGCTTAAAAAAAAAGTGCAAATTAAATGTGAGAAGGGCAGTGTAACAAATAATTTAGGAAAAAGATAAACTAACATCAAGTGCTGTGTGCTGTGTAAGAGCCAGACACATTAACATGAAATCAGTCTGGAATAGCGGTGATTTTCTCCCCATAACCCGAGTAACATTCTGGGGAGAGGGGTGTAGAGTCAACGATCAGCAACTAGCTACGGTAGATCAAATACCTGAAAAAAAAAAAAAAATGGTTATTTAACATTCATAAGATACATTTTATTTTATCAAAAAAAAAATTAAATATTTAACATTCATAAGATACATTGTATTTAAAAAAAAAAGAAAAATTTATTTAACATTCCTAAGATAAAATTTTTTTTAAACATAAAAACTATAATACACAGCAGGATCTTTAGTAAAAACCAGACTTACCACTGTAACCTCTTAATCCTTGCAAGCTTCAACACAACGTTGACAAGGTACACAGCAGGGGTGGTCGGTCTCCTAGACAACGAGCAAACTCCTTCATGTTGAGAGAGGCCACCATCTCCTTAGCTTTCTGGTACTTTTCTGTGGGAATGAGCTTGTCTCCAACCAGCCAGGAATATCCATTGAATGGCACACCATGGTTTGGTATTAGCACCCAGTACCAAAAGTGAAGCCAACCACAGTTCCCATTTCTCATGAACTTTATTTGATATACTGGCTGGCCAAACATTAGTTTCTCACAAAGGAGCTGAAGACCCTGAGTGGCAGTAGGTGCAAGTCTCTCCAGCATGACCTGTTTGTTAGATATTTGCCGTCTACACCTAAAGAACATCTCTAGAATCCGCCCTTTTCTCACCATGGAAACAACAAAAACCCTCACTGTAGCATTGATCCACTCCCGCCTGGACTACTGCAATGCTCTATTACTTGGCCTCCCCATTACTCGACTATCCCCTCTCCAGTCCATCCTTAATGCAGCAGCCAGGGTCATCCATCTGGCTAATCGGTACTCGGACGCGTCCGCTCTTCGCCAGTCCTTACACTGGCTGCCCATTCATTATAGGATCCAATTCAAAGTACTGGTTCTCACCCACAAAGCTCTCCACAGTGCAGCACCCCCCTACATCTCCTCCCTCATTTCTATCTATCGGCCTAACCGACTGCTGCGCTCTGCAAATGACTTTCGACTAACCTCTGCAGTAATCCGTACCTCCCACTCCCGACTCCAAGACTTCTCCCGCGCTGCGCAAATCCTCTGGAATGCTCTACCACAAGAAATTAGGACTATCCACAATTTGCCTGGTTTCAGGCGCTCCCTCAAAACACATTTGTTCAGAGTGGCCTATCACATTCAATAAGCAAAGTCGTTCTATGTTTAAGTGTGTATGTGGAGCCCATTCACTACCTCCATCCATGCCTCACTCCCTCAAGATGGCTGGACCATCATTGGAAATGCACCATTATATATACACACCTGTACTTTGTATCTCCCCCACCTCATTGTAGATTGTAAGCTCTCACGAGCAGGGTCGGCTTATTTTGCTTTAATTATTGTATTGTTAACGTTGTTACCTATGACTTGTGTTTTGAAACTGTTAAAGTGTAAAGCGCTGCGGAATATGTTGGCGCTATATAAATAAAGATTATTATTATTATTATATCAGAGGGAGAAGAGGATTGGGCCTTGACAAGGTGCCCGATTGCATCTTAAGTCTTATTGAATGTTGGAGCCAGTCCACCGTACAAAAGCAGCCATAGAGTGTCCGGGTACCTGCTTGGATTTCGATCAAAATGAAGACTACTTTGATGTACATGTACACCAATTCGAGAAAAATGACAAGGATGAGGCAGTAAGACACGCTCAGCAGAGTACAAGCAGCATTGCTTGAAGAAGTAACTTGAGCGTGATCAAAATTGAATAAATTAAAATCTCAGACTACAGTGAACACAACTCTTAGCTGTGAAAGGGCTTTTTGTGTCCTTCTACAGTGTTTTCAACCAATGTATTGGATACGGATGGAAGCACGTCACACTATAATTTCAATTGAATGGAGCAGCAAGAATTACACTAAAGAAAAAAAAAAAAAAAAGAGTGTGAGAGTGACATGTGCAGATGCCTACATACAGCGTTGTATGCCGAGCAAACTGCAGCGCGTCACCTGCACTCACACACACACCTTGCAGAGCTGTGAAAAAAACACTGCAAGGCAAAAGGAAGATGTACACAGCGGTTGGTAAAGTAGCCTGCCTAAAGCACAGTACACAAAATCGCAATCTCTAACTGTCCCTCAGAGTCAGCAGAGCAGCGTTCTGTCCCAAACTGAATTAACAGCACAGTGACGCTAAAATGGCGGCTTTATCCACAACAATACCTTCCTTGTGTCACGGTTAGGGTAGCGTGTGTCTATTATATGAGTGTCTGTAAAATGTAACGTTACGCAGACTTATTCTGCCCTTGGGACGCAAAAATAAGACAGCAGTAATCATTTACTGTATAAAACTCCACCTATGCGCAACAAAACAAGCACGTTCCCTCTTACGGTTCCTGCGCTGACATGTGAGTAGGGAGTTTGGAGACGTTCCTGAATTTATCCCAGGTATCCAAGCATATCAGGCCGATAGGAGAGCATTAAAACCACCCACGGTGGTGACTTAAATATGGTGAATCGAACCAGTGAAGAACTGTAGGTCGATGCGAATGAATGTGCGATCACATGACACACGTTTATAATAACCCTTGCTAGACACGAGTAACTTTGTAGACATTTGGACACACCTGAACCCAGATGGCAGTGAATATTCATTCTATTCGGCGCCACATGACTCTTGGTCCAGAATAGATTATATATTGCTAGCACAGGAGCTATTAAGGGGAGTGGAAGAGGCAGATGTGCACAGCGTAGCTATATATGACCACGCGCCCGTATCAGTGACCCTGCCAGATATGGTGCAGATGGGGCCAAACCAAACTTGGCGCTTCCCGACCTATTTGTTAATGGATGAGAAGTTTCGACATCATGTGAAGCAATGGTGTTTTTAATATGTAAGGGATAATGGAGATACTAGGGATAGGCCGGAACTTTTATGGGCAGCAGGGAAGGGAGTAATGCGCGGGAAACTAATAGGTTATCAGACAACGCTAAAAAAGAAGATGGCGACAAACTACTCGCAGGCTAGCAGGATATTACGCGATAGGTACACGGCAAACAAGACAAGTTCATCAACACAGGTTAAAAATAGATGTAAGCAGGCTAAGGTTGACTTACACGTATGGGTATATCGACGAGAGAGAAGCAGTAATAACAATTATAGAGCCGATGTATATCGTTATGGTAGCAAATGAGGGAGACTATTAGCACGACTAGCGAAAGGAAATCACATTCGTCATCAACATATTACAGCGTTAACGAATAAACATGGGATCATGAACACAGACCCTCGAACCATAAACACCATTCTACAAGAATACTACTCAGACTTATATAAGGTGGAACATACGGATAGTGAGGAGGGTAACACCTTTGTAGATGGAATACGGTTACCATCCATCACAAACTATCAGCTTCTCCTTTTAAAAAAACAAATTGAGGTGACGGAAGTGACAGCGGCGATAAGTTACTTTAAATACGGGAAAGCTCCAGGATCTGACGGGTTTACAGCCAAATTATTAAAATTATTGAGTGAGGATATCCCGTCCACATTGGTACGCACCTTCAATCATATATTGGAGACAGGAGGGTTGCCCAGCCATTCAAACATGTCACACATGAAGTTGCTACTAAAACCAAACAAACCTTCACATCTGCCTGGATCCTATCGTACATTCTCACTCATTGACCATTATATCAAGATTTTGTCCAGGATCATGGAAGATCTTTTGAGTAGCATTGTTCCTACGCTGATAGGGCGATCACAAGTGGCCTTTGTTAGCTACTTTGTTGGCTACTATCAGTCTCACTATGCATAACACATGTGTGCAGTGGGCAGTATTACCTTTGCCTTCGGTGGAGTAGGAAAACCCCTCTCCTATCGAAGTGTTAGTTGGGGAGATGGAAGATTTGACACCGGGACCTGAATTGTAATACTTAAATGTGACAGGTGACAAATTTGTTAAGGCGCAACTACGCGGCCCCTACGTTGAGTCTAGCCCGTGAAAATTTACTGGTTGTCAATGGGGAACCCAACACCCCGGGGCAGCTACAGTATTTAAACAATTAGAGCTGAACCAAGATTTGCTGTATCAGGTTTATAAAATACATGTTGAAATTTTTTAGCAATTGCTGCTACCGCAGTCATATCGGAGGTTGGTAATGGACTTAGCGCATGCGCATGTACTAGGGTGACATTTGTGCCAAAAGAAAACCCTACACAGAATTATACAACGGTTTTACTGGCTGGGGGTCTATCAAGAAGTTAAACGGTATTGTAACTCTTGTCGCATGCGCCAGATACACAGTCCTCAGCCTCATTTAGTAAGTCCCTTGGTGCCATTAAAAATTTTAGAGGTCCAGTTTGAGAGAATACCCATGGATCTGGTGGAGCCGGTTAATAAATCAGCAAGGGGTCATCAACAGGGGCAATAAAAGGGGCACTGTGTGGGTCACCAGTTTTGAGCACACCCGAGTTCAAAAGAGAATTCATTGTCCAGACTGATGCGTCAGAGGTAGGTCTGGGTGCCGTGTTGTCTCAGGACTGGAGCTTAACGGGGAGGAGCATCCCATTAGTTTCCTGAGTCGAAAACTTACTCCATCAAAAAACAGAGACAGCATTGTAGAGAGAGAGTGCCTGGCGATAAAGTGGGCACTGGAGTCGTTGCGCTACTATTTGTTGGGGATAACATTTTGTTTTGTAAATGATCATTCCCCTGTGACTGGCAGTGTTGTAGCCCAGGGAGTAGAGTTCAGGTGGTAGAAAGATGAACATAACAGGAGACTTGGAAAACGTTGGCAAACAGTTATTTAATCTGAAAACGGACAGGCAAATTCAGGTGAGATCCATGCCTTGTTCATTTTCAGAAAAATAAGCCGGTCTACATTGTCTGAGGATAGTCGCATGCGACGGTCTGTTAGTACACCACCTGCAGCACTAAAGACGCGCTCAGATAATACACTGGCAGCAGGGCAAGCCAGCACCTCCAAAGCATACCACACATCAAATACAAATATAACAGTAATAATAATATTATCAATAAAAAATGAAATTGCACACACAGTACACAGACACAGCTCATATGTGTGTATGAGAGAGTGTTTCTGTGTGTAGTTCATGCCTCTAGCCTAGAAGATCAGTCTTGCTAAAATCTTTAACACTGACCCCTGTTCTGTTCTTAAAATGGTGGATGCTGAACTGCTTCTCAGCCCCCTCATACACAATCATTATGTGGCACTGCTGGGCTCAGTCAGAGGCATCAGATTGAACTAGGCTGTCCTGAGTCATTCTCAATAGAACATTTTGTTCAGCAGTTCATCTAGTTCATTTAGTTCAGAGGTCACATGATGCATTTCCTATCAGCTCCTCACAGGATAGGGTGGAGAAAAACTGAACTAAATGAACTAATCTTTTGAACTAATCTTTTCAGTGAACTAGTTCATGGTGAACTAATCACCAAAATTAACTAGATTTCCCATCACTATGGTGTACACCTTGGTGGCGCTGTCACAAAACTTCGCCACATTTGTAACATACAGCTCTTGCCCTGTGCAGAGGCGCTGCTTGTGCTCTCTCTTGTTGCAGAGGTGTCTACAATGCCTCGACGCACAGAGCTGCTTTGTAAAGCAGTAGCAGCAGCAGCGCTCTCGGCTGGAATGGAGAACATTATGGATTTCAACAGTGTGTCTTGGTCCTCCAACATTTTACGGTCCCGGTTCAACGGTGTGATGAGGCTTTGTAAGTTGTCCCAGTAGCGAGGGTCTAGGAGGGTGTACACCCAATAATCTGACGTGGTGAGAATGTGGCCGATGCAGCGGTCGTTTCTCAGGCAGTGCAGCATGAAATCAACCATGTGCTGCAGACTCACAAATGGCCAACAAACGCTGTCCTCTGGAAGAGCGTCACACTAATATATTTTTGTAAATTTAAAATAGAATAAAGCAGCAGCAATTTTTGAAAAATTACAAGGATGAGCCAGTGACAGACACTCAGCAGAGTACACGCTGCGGTGGTTGAAGTGGAGCGGGATCTACACTCCTACAAAAAAATTAAACCTCAGACTACAGTGAACACTGAAACACAACTGTTCACTTGCTGTGAAAGGCCTTTTTGTGGACTTCTATTAAGTTTGCAAGCAATGTATTGTATTTTGATGGAAGAGCGTCACACTAATATATTTTTGTAAATTTAAATAGAATAAAGCAGCAGCAATTTTTGAAAAAATTACAAGGATGAGCCAGTGACAGACACTCAGCAGAGTACACGCTGCGGTGGTTTGAAGTGGAGCGGGATCTACACTCCTACAAAAAATGAAACCTCAGACTACAGTGAACACTGAAACACAACTGTTCACTTGCTGTGAAAGGCCTTTTTGTGGACTTCTATTAAGTTTGCAAGCAATGTATTGTATTTGATGGAAGAGCGTCACACTAATATATTTTTGTAAATTTAAAATAGAATAAAGCAGCAGCAATTTTTGAAAAATTACAAGGATGAGCCAGTGACAGACACTCAGCAGAGTACACGCTGCGGTGGTTGAAGTGGAGCGGGATCTACACTCCTACAAAAAAATTAAACCTCAGACTACAGTAAACACTGAAACACAACTGTTCACTTGCTGTGAAAGGCCTTTTTGTGGACTTCTATTAAGTTTGCAAGCAATGTATTGTATTTTGATGGAAGAGCGTCACACTAATATATTTTTGTAAATTTAAAATAGAATAAAGCAGCAGCAATTTTTGAAAAATTACAAGGATGAGCCAGTGACAGACACTCAGCAGAGTACACGCTGCGGTGGTTGAAGTGGAGCGGGATCTACACTCCTACAAAAAAATTAAACCTCAGACTACAGTGAACACTGAAACACAACTGTTCACTTGCTGTGAAAGGCCTTTTTGTGGACTTCTATTAAGTTTGCAAGCAATGTATTGTATTTTGATGGAAGAGCGTCACACTAATATATTTTTGTAAATTTAAAATAGAATAAAGCAGCAGCAATTTTTGAAAAATTACAAGGATGAGCCAGTGACAGACACTCAGCAGAGTACACGCTGCGGTGGTTGAAGTGGAGTGGGATCTACACTCCTACAAAAAAATTAAACCTCAGACTACAGTGAACACTGAAACACAACTGTTCACTTGCTGTGAAAGGCCTTTTTGTGGACTTCTATTAAGTTTGCAAGCAATGTATTGTATTTTGATGGAAGAGCGTCACACTAATATATTTTTGTAAATTTAAAATAGAATAAAGCAGCAGCAATTTTTGAAAAATTACAAGGATGAGCCAGTGACAGACACTCAGCAGAGTACACGCAGCATTAGTTGAAGTAACTGGAGCGTGATCTGCACTCAAAAAAAAAAAAAAAAATTACAGACTGCAGTGAACACTGAAACACAACTGTTCACTTGCTGTGAAAGGCTCCATTGTGGACTTCTATAGTGTTTGCAACCAAGGTATTGTATACGGATGGAAGCGCGTCACACTATTATTTCAATTACATGGAGCAGCAAGAATTACACTGAAGAAAAAAAAAAGAGTCTGTGAGTGACACGTGCAGATGCCTACAGACAGCGTTGCATACAGAGCAAACTGCAGCGTCACCTGCACTCACACACACCTTGCAGAGCTGTTAAAACAACACTGCAGGCAAAAGGAAGCTTTACACAGCGGTTGGTGCTAGCCTGCCTACAGCACAGTACACTAAATCGCAATCTCTAACTGTCCCTCAGAGTCAGCACAGCAGCGTTCTGTCCCTTACTGAATTCACAGCACAGTGACGCTAAAATGGCGGCGGCGCCTTTTATACACTGAAGAAAAAAAAAAAAGAGTCTGTGAGTGACACGTGCAGATGCCTACAGACAGCGTTGCATGCAGAGCAAACTGCAGCGTCACCTGCACTCACACACACCTTGCAGAGCTGTTAAAACAACACTGCAGGCAAAAGGAAGCTTTACACAGCCGGTGGTAAACTAGCCTGCCTAAAGCACAGTACACTAAATCGCAATCTCTAACTGTCCCTCAGAGTCAGCAGAGCAGCGTTCTTTCCCTAACTGAGTTCACAGCACAGTGACGCTAAAATGGCGGCGGCGCCTTTTATAGTGCATTCTGACATCATTTCAGCATCCAATCACAGCCATGCCATTAGTTAACATGACCGCAGCAGTACAGGATGTGCCCACACTTCTTAGGATTCCTCATTGGCTGACTAAAATCACATTGTCTCTCAAAGAATTATGGGAACTTCCGATTCCGGTATACGATATATGGAAAATATCTGAACTAAGTATCGGAATTCCGATTCAGCGAATATCGGCCGATACCCGATACTTGCGGTATCGGAATGCTCAACACTACCTCTGATTCAATTGCCGGGTAAAGCCGGCTTCTGTGAAAAGACAGAAGCACCCGACATGAAATGACACTTGGTGTACATAGGGTTAACCATGTCTTTTCATGTCGTTTGCAATCTGATTTGCACAAACACTTACATCAGTCTATGTGTGCAAAATTTCACACCTGTAGGGGTTAATTAAAGGTGTAAATTCGTTGTAAAAAAAAAGGACTTTTTTGCTACGAATTTACACCTTTAATTAACCCCTACAGGTGTGAAATTTTGCCCACATAGACTGATGTAATTGTTTGTGCAAATCAGATAGCAAAGGACATGAAAAGACATGGTTAACCCTATGTACACCAAGTGTCATTTCATGTCGGGTTCTGCATTTTCACAAAAGCCGTCAATTGAATTAGCGGCTATTATACTATGTAGAAGTGTATGAACTATAAATATAAATATATATATATGTGTCACAAATTCAATTACATGTATATATATATATATATATATATATATATGAGGTGTAAAATTGTTTAAAAAAAATGCGTGGGCTCCCGCCCTATTTTCGCAACCAGACAGACAAAGCCAGCGAATGGGGGCAGATAATAATAGCCCAGAGAGGGACCATTATTTGTGGCCCCCCCTGGCTACTAACATCTGCCCCCAGACACCCCAGAAAAGACAAATCTATAATTAGATTCGCCCTTTCTGGCACTTTGCCCGTCTATTCCCATTGCCCTGTATCGGTGGCGAATGGGTTAATATGGGGTTAAAGCCACATTGCAATTGAAAGGTGACCTTAAGCCAGGTTAATAATTGAGAGCTGTCAATTAGACAACTATCAATTATTAATCCTATTGCATGAAATAAAAATAAAACACACACACTTTAATTAAAAATCATTTTAATGAAATAAAGACACATGTTTTTGACCATCTTTTATTTGACTGCAAAAACCATTTCCTGTAATAAAAATAAAATAAAAAAGCTAAATTATTCTTACCTATCCCATGCACAGTCAGGTCCCACGGTGTAATCCTTCAGAAAGGGTTAATGTTTACTGCAGGGACCACAGCTAATGCTGCAGCCTCACAGTAAACCCCCAAATGAATGAGTTCCTCTCCTGGCTGACAGGAGAGGAAGTGGAAAGCTTAATTGATTGCTTTCCACTTTCACTTCAGGTCAGCCAGGGACACAATCAGTGACGTCAGAGGGAACTGATTAACAAAAATAGGGGTTCCCTTCGAATAAAAAATGGCGTCGGGTCCCCCCTATTTTTGTTAACCAGCCAGATGAAGCAGACCACTGAGGCCTGGATTTTCAGGCTGTTAAGGAGCCAAGATCCATGGACCTTGCCAGCCTGATAATACCAGGCCACAGCAGTCTGCATATCTTGGCTGATTAACAAAAATAGGGGATCCCCTCGAAAAAAATTGGCGTGGGGTCCCCCCTATTTTTGTTAACCAGCCAGATGAAGCAGACCGCTGAGGCCTGGATTTTCAGGCTGTTAAGGAGCCAAGATCCATGGACCTTGCCAGCCTGATAATACCAGGCCATAGCAGTCTGCATATCTTGGCTGATTAACAAAAATAGGGGATCCCCTCGAAAAAAATTGGCGTGGGGTCCCCCCTATTTTTGTTAACCAGCCAGATGAAGCAGACCGCTGAGGCCTGGTTTTTCAGGCTGGTAAGGATCCAATATCCATGGACCTTGCAAGCCTGATAATACCAGGCCACAGCAGTCTGCTTAGCTTGGCTGGTTAACAAAAATAGGGGATCCCCTCGAAAATAAAACGGCGTAGGGGTCCCCCTATTTTTGTTAACCAGCCAAGTAAAATGCAGACTGCTGGTATTAAAAGACTGTCAAGGCCCATGGATTTTGGCCCTCAACAGCCTGATAATACCAGGCTACAGCAGCCCCACATTTGGCGCATCAAAAGATGTGCCAATTGTGGCACTTTACCCGGCTCTTCCCACTGCCCTGTAGCGGTGGCAAGTGGGGTAATAAGGGGTTAATGTCACCGTTGATTGCACGGTGACAATAAGCCCGGTTAATAATGGAGAGGTGTCAATAAGACATCGATCCATTATTAATCCCAAAGTTATTAAATGTATAAAAAAAAGACAAAGCAAGAAAAAAGTCTTTTAATGAAATAAAAGAGACAACACAGTTTTCATTAATTTTATTATACTCTCATTCCTGCGACGCCATCGATCTCCTGTAAAAAAAGAAAAAAAACAACCAACAGTATACCACCTGTCCGACGCAGTCCATAGTAACGATTGTCCCACGACGATCCAGCTCTGCTACATCGCAATGACAGGCAGAGCCTGTCATCGCGACGCAGCACAGCTGATTACCTGCTTCCCCGGCGGTGACGTCATCGGACTGACTGCTTTACGGCCGGGATTACCCAGCAGTCACTGCAGTTATCGCGAGAAACTGCATGTGACCGCCGGGGAAAGATGATGGCGGCCATGAAGCAGTCCAGCCCGTGACCGCCGGAGATCTTCTGCCAGGTAAGTGCCGCTGACTCCTGACAGACCCGACCGACGGACACTGACAGTGACAGTGACAATCCCGATTCCGGTATCCGATATGACGAAAATATCGGTACTCGGAATCGAAAGCCCGATACAGCTAATATCGGCCGATACCCGATATTTGCAGTATCGTATCGCTCAACACTAATTGTGAGAGCTAGATCAGGTAAGGAAGATCTGTGAGATGGAGAAAAGATGATGAGTTGAGATTTGTCCACACTGAGTTTGAAGAAGCGAGAGGAGAAGAGGGTATGGCTGATAGACAATCTGGGATTCTGGACAGCAGAGAGTTGATGTCTGGGCCAGAGAGGTAGATCTGAGTGTCATCAGTAGTGTTGAGCGATACGATACTGCAAATATCGGGTATCGGCCGATATTAGCTCTATCGGACTTTCGATACTTAGTTCCGATATTTTCGTCATATCGGATACCGGAATCGGGATTGTCACTGTCACTGTCAGTGTCCGTCGGTCGGGTCTGTCAGGAGTCAGCGGCACTTACCTGGCAGAAGATCTCCGGCGGTCACGGCCTGGACTGCTTCATGGCCGCCATCATCTTTCCCCGGCGGTCACATGCAGTTTCTCGCGATAACTGCAGTGACTGCTGGGTAATCCCGGCCGTAAAGCAGTCAGTCCGATGACGTCACCGCCGGGGAAGCAGGTAATCAGCTGTGCTGCGTCGCGATGACAGGCTCTGCCTGTCATTGCGATGTAGCAGAGCTGGATCGTCGTGGAACAGTCGTTACTATGGACTGCGTCGGACAGGTGGTATACTGTTGGTTTGTTTTTTTTTTTTTTTTACAGGAGATCGATGGCGTCGCAGGAATGAGAGTGTAATAAAAGAAATGAAAACTGTGTTGTCTCTTTTATTTCATTAAAATACTTTTTTCTTGCTTTGTCTTTTTTTTTATGCATTTAATAACTTTGGGATTAATAATGGATCGGTGTCTTATTGACACCTCTCCATTATTAACCGGGCTTATTGTCACCGTGCAATCAACGGTGACATTAACCCCTTATTACCCCACTTGCCACCGCTACAGGGCAGTGGGAAGAGCCGGGTAAAGTGCCACAATTGGCACATCTTTTGATGCGCCAAATTTGGGGCTGCTGTAGCCTGGTATTATCAGGCTGTTGAGGGCCAAAATCCATGGGCCTTGACAGTCTTTTAATACCAGGCCGCAGCAGTCTGAATTTTACTTGGCTGGTTAACAAAAATAGGGGGACCCCTACGCCGTTTTTTTTTCGAGGGGATCCCCTATTTTTGTTAACCAGCCAAGCTAAGCAGACTGCTGTGGCCTGGTATTATCAGGCTTGCAAGGTCCATGGATATTGGATCCTTACCAGCCTGAAAAACCAGGCCTCAGCGGTCTGCTTCATCTGGCTGGTTAACAAAAATAGGTGGGACCCCACGCCAATTTTTTTCGAGGGGATCCCCTATTTTTGTTAATCAGCCAAGATATGCAGACTGCTGTGGCCTGGTATTATCAGGCTGGCAAGGTCCATGGATCTTGGCTCCTTAACAGCCTGAAAATCCAGGCCTCAGCGGTCTGCTTCATCTGGCTGGTTAACAAAAATAGGGGGGACCCGACGCCATTTTTTATTCGAAGGGAACCCCTATTTTTGTTAATCAGTTCCCTCTGACGTCACTGATTGTGTCCCTGGCTGACCTGAAGTGAAAGTGGAAAGCAATCATTTAAGCTTTCCACTTCCTCTCCTGTCAGCCAGGAGAGGAACTCATTCATTTGGGGGTTTACTGTGAGGCTGCAGCATTAGCTGCGGTCCCTGCAGTAAACATTAACCCTTTCTGAAGGATTACACCGTGGGACCTGACTGTGCATGGGATAGGTAAGAATAATTTTGCTTTTTTATTTTATTTTTATCATGTCATGTCATTGAATTTGTGACACATATATATATATATTTATATTTATAGTTCATACACTTCTACATAGTATAATAGCCGCTAATTCAATTGCAGGCTTTTGTGAAAATGCAGAACCCGACATGAAATGACACTTGGTGTACATAGGGTTAACCATGTCTTTTCATGTCCTTTGCTATCTGATTTGCACAAACAATTACATCAGTCTATGTGTGCAAAATTTCACACCTGTAGGGGTTAATTAAAGGTGTAAATTCGTAGCAAAAAAGTCCGTTTTTTTTACAACGAATTTACACCTTTAATTAACCCCTACAGGTGTGAAATTTTGCACACATAGACTGATGTAATTGTTTGTGCAAATCAGATAGCAAAGGACATGAAAAGACATGGTTAACCGTATGTACACCAAGTGTCATTTCATGTCGGGTGCTTCTGTCTTTTCACAGAAGCCGGCTTTACCCGGCAATTGAATCAGAGGATATTTTACTATGTAGAAGTGTATAAACTATACATATATGTATATATATATATGTCACAATGACATGTATATATATATATATATATATATATATATATATATATATATATATATGTATTCTATGTGTGTATATTTAGTGTTTACAAGGAAATAAAGGTTTTTTTTAGTTGCGATATTTTGTTCCCATAGACTTACATTGGACTTCCGGTATCGGAATCGGATATCGACGATATTTAGTGATATCGGCGATACCATTCCGATCCGATATTTTTAGATATCGAGCAGTATCCCTCAACACTAGTCATCAGCATAAAAGTTGTACTGGAATCAATGGGACTTTATGAGTTGTCCCAGGCCAAGTATATATATTGAGAAGAAACCCGCTCTCGACTTTCCTGCACAAACAACTACAGACCAGTCTCCAATCTCCCTTTCATCTCTAAACTTTTGGAGCGCCTAGTCTACTCCCGCCTTACCCGTTACCTCTCCACTCACTCCCTCCTAGACCCTTCACAGTCTGGTTTCCGCCCTCCACATTCTACTGAAACTGCACTCATCAAAGTGACCAATGACCTTCTGACAGCAAAACGTAACGGTGACCACTCTCTGCTCATTCTTGTCGACCTTTCTGCAGCTTTCGACACGGTTGACCACCGTCTACTACTCTCTAGGCTCCAGTCACTAGGCATTAAGGACACTGCTATCTCCTGTTTCTCTTCCTATCTTTCTGACCGCTCATACAGTGTTTTGTTCTCTGGCTTTACGTCATCTCCTCTTCCTCTCGCTGTCGGGGTACCTCAGGGCTCAGTCCTTGGCCCCCTTCTCTTCTCTCTCTACACGGCCCCAATTGGACAGACCATCAGCAGATTTGGCTTTCAGTACCATCTTTATGCTGATGACACACAACTATACACCTCATCCCCCGACCTTACCTCCGCTGTACTACAGAACGCCACCGACTGTCTGTCTGCAGTCTCCAACATCATGTCCGCTCTCTATCTGAAACTCAACCTCTCCTATTATGATTTGGTAGCTGAGGAGAGCAGGCAAAAAAGGAAATACACCAGAGAGGTTGGAATCTATGGGATTGCAGTACCCTGACTAACCACCACAACTAAAGGCAGCCGTGGAGCGTACCTACGTTGGTCCTAGACGCCTCGTCACAGCCTGAGAAGCTAACTACACCTAAAGACAGAAAGAGGAAAACTATCTGCCCCGGAGCAGATCCCCAAAAAACATAGAAAGCCCCCAAACATGTAATGGCGGTTAGACAAGGGGAAATACAGACACAGACAGAAAATAGTATGAGCAAACGTTGGGGCCCAAACTTCCTAAATAGAAAAGGATAGGAAGGACACTTACTGCAATCCCAAAAAACCCTGAAAAGTACCAACTCTACTAATTACAAAAACATCTGAGATCACACGACCTCTACCACCTAAATTAGTTCTCTGATGTAACAAAACTAAACAGCAGCCACTGAAAAAACTGGAAAAGGCAAATGAACAAACAACAGTGGCTGAACTAAACTGAGAGGAGCACAAGCCCCCAGATGGGACCCGGCAGACCCCCACAGAAGTGAAGGACAAAATGCAAAAAGCAAGCACAAAAAACTAAAAGAAGAAAATGTCTTATCTGTTAGCAGAAGATGCAGGCACGAAACAGCAAGCTACAAAGTGAACAGGAATCAAAGATGAGACCAGAACAATTGATCACCGGCAACCGTGATGGGAGGGAACCTCCCTTATATAAGACCAGTCAGCAACACCTGATCGCCAATCTTCACAATCTTCATTGGATAGTTCAGTACTGTTTGTAACCACCAGAGGGAGCTTCTGCTCAGAATTATTTCTAGCACATTCACAACAGTACCCCCCCCTTGAGGATGGGTCACCGAACCTCATTTGAGCAACCAGGTCGGTCAGGATGAGCTCTGTGATACGCACAGATGAGTCTCCTAGCATGGATGTCCGAAGCAAACACCCAAGAATTGTCCTCCTGACCATAACCTCTCCACTTAACCCAATACTGGAGTTTCCGTCTAGAAAAACGAGAATTCAATATTTTCTCAACCACATACTCCAGATTGCCCTCAACCAAAACAGGGTCAGGAGGCACAGCCATAGGAACCACTGGCTTGACAAACCTCTTCAATAAGGACTTGTGGAACACGTTATGGATCTTAAATGTCCCTGGAAGAAGTAAACGAAAGGAAACAGGATTAAGACTCTCCATGATCTTATAAGGTCCAATGAACCTAGGCTTAAACTTAGGAGATGCAACTCTCATAGGGATATTTCTTGAGGACAACCAGACCAAGTCCCCCACTTCAAACCGAGCACCATCAGTCCTATGCCGGTTGGCAAACCGCAGGGCCCTCTCCTGAGAGAGGGACAACCTCTCCACTACCTGGTCCCAAATCTGCTGCATACGCTCCACAACAGAGTCAACACCTGGACAGACAGAAGCCTCCGTCTGTCCTGAAAAAATCGAGAGTGAAACCCAAAATTGCAGAAAAATGGAGACATCAAAGTGGCAGAGCTAGCCCTATTATTAAGAGCAAACTCAGCCAAAGGCAAAAAAGAGACCCAGTCATCCTGATCAGCAGACACAAAGCATCTCAGATAAGTCTCCAATGTCTGGTTTGTTCTCTCAGTTTGTCCATTGGTCTGAGGATGAAAAGCGAGGAGAAAGACAATTGAACACCAAGTCTAGAACAAAAAGTCCTCCAAAATCTGGAAACAAACTGGACTCCTCTGTCAGACACAATGTTCTCAGGAATGCCGTGTAACCGAACCACGTGCTGAAGGAACAAAGGCACCAATTAGAGGAAGAAGGCAACTTAGGTAATGGCACAAGATGTATCATTTTGGAAAACCTATCACAAATCACCCAGATAACGGTCATTCTCTGAGAAACAGGGAGGTCGGAAATGAAATCCATAGAGATATGGGTCCATGGTCTCCTGGGCACAGGCAATGGCATCAACAAACCACTAGAGCGAGAGCAAGGCTTGGAGCGAGAGCAAGTCCCGCAGGACTGCACAAATTCCTGACGTCACGAGACAAAGTAGGCCACCAAAAGGACCGACTAACCAAGTCTCTGGTACCAAAAATTCCGGGATGACCGGCCAACGCGGAACAATGAATCTCAGACATCACACTCTTTTTCCACTGGGACAAACAATTTCCCAATAGGGCAGCGCTCGGGTTTATCCTCCTGACACCCTTCCAGAGCCAGTCTCAAATTGGGCGAGATGGTGGAAAAAACTACACCCTCTTTCAAAATAACAGCAGGATCAGATAACTCAGGAGAGTCCGCAAGGAAACTCCTCGAGAGGGCATCCGCCTTAACATTCTTAGTGCCAGGAAGAAAGGAAACCACAAAATTAAAACGTGTGAAAAACAAGGCCCACCTGGCCTGTCTAGGATTAAGTCGCCTGGCAGATTCCAGATAAACCAGATTCTTATGGTCCGTGAGGACCACCACCTGATGTTTGGCTCCCTCCAGCTAATGTCTCCACTCTTCAAAAGCCCACTTCATGGCCAATAACTCCCGATTACCCACGTCATAATTACGTTCAGTTGGAGAAAATTTTCGAGAGAAAAAGGCACAAGGGTTACTTTTAGAGGTCTCTGGATCTCTTTGGGACAAAACGGCACCTGCCCCAATTTCAGAGGCATCAACCTCCACCTGAAATGGCAGAGAAACATCAGGCTGCCGTAGAACAGGAGCAGAAGTGAATCTCTGCTTAAGTTCCTGAAACGGAGAGACTGCCTCAGGAGGCCAATTCACCACATCAGAACCCTTTTTGGTCAAATCAGTCAATGGTTTAACAATAACAGAGAAATTACCAATAAATTTACGATAAAAATTGGCAAAACCCAAGAATCTTTGAAGAGCCTTTAATGAAGTAGGTTGGACCCAATCACAGATGGCCTGAACCTTGACCGTGTCCATTTCAATAACAGATGGGGACAAAATGAATCCCAGAAATGAGATCCTCTGTACGCCAAAAAGACACTTTGATCCCTTCACATACAGAGCATTCTCTCTCAAAATCTGGAACACAGTCCGAACATGTTTCACATGAGAGTCCCAGTCATTGGAAAAAATCAAGATATCATCCAAATAAACAATCAGAAATTTATCCACAAAATCCCTGAAAATGTCATTCATGAAGGACTGGAAGACAGAAGGAGCATTAGTGAGCCCAAAGGGCATCACTAGGTACTCAAAATGCCCCTCTGGGGTATTAAATGCCATCTTCCATTCATCCACGTGCTTAATGCGAATAAGGTTATATGCCCCCCTGAGGTCAAGCTTGGTAAACCAAGTAGCACTTTTCACCCTGGAAAACAGGTCAGAAATCAAGGGTAACGGATATTGATATTTCACAGTGATATTGTTCAAGAGACGATAATCAATACACGGCCTTAATGAACCATCCTTTTTGGCCACAAAGAAAAAACCGGCACCCAAGGGTGAAGAGGATGGTCTGATATGACCCTTCTCCAATGACTCCTTGATATAAGACCGCATAGCGTCATGTTCAGGTACAGACAAGTTAAAAAGGCGACCTTTAGGGAATTTACTACCAGGCACTAATTCAATAGCGCAGTCATACTCCTATGGGGGGGCAAGGATGCAGATTTACTTTCGCTAAACACATCAGAAAAATCAGTCAAAAAGTCAGGAACATCCTGAGCCTGGGGGGAGGCAGAAAAAACAGGAGTGTTGGCATTAACACATTGGCAGCCCCAACTGGTTACAGACACAGATTTCCAATCCAAAACAGGATAATGAGACTGTAACCAAGGGAAACCCAGTACGTTAATGTCATGCAGATTATACAGCACCAAAAATTTGCAACTCTCCTGATGATCAGGTTCAACCCTCATTATCACCTGAGTAGAGAACTGAGGTTTATTCTCAGCCAAAGGGGTAGAATCGATCCCCAGTAGGGGAATAGACTTCCGTAGGGGTATCAAGGGAAACCCACAATGTTTAGCAAAATCAAAATCCATCAGGTTAATAGCTGCTCCCGAATCAACAAAAGCCTGAGCAGAAAATGTGGACAGGGAGCAAATCAGGGTAACAGTCAACGAAAAATTTAGTCTGAACACTACCCAAGACAACTGAACGTGCAAAACGTCTTCCCGCTTAGGGCAGACTGAAATAGCATGAGAGGCATCACCACAGTAGAAACATAACCCATTGCGTTTTCGAAACTCATGACGCTGTGCCCCAGAAGCCACTCTATCACACTGCATGGGTTCAGAAGCTGGTTCACAAGGCAACACTGTTCCACGCATACCTCTACGCTCACGCAAACGTCTGTCAATTTGAATCGCTAATGACATAGAATCATTGAGACCAGAGGGGACAGGGAATCCCACCATAACATCCTTTACATTCTCTGACAGACCCTTCCAAAAAAGGGCTGCCAAAGCATCATCATTCCATTTGGTCAGGACTGTCCACCTTCGGAATCTCTGACAGTATAACTCAGCGTCCTCAAGCCCCTGATTTAATGCCAACAAGGCTTTTTCAGCTTGATCAGTGACATTAGGCTCATCGTACAATAACCCCAGAGCCTGAAAAAATGCATCAACATTACTCAAAACAGGATCCCCAGGTGTCAGGGAAAAAGCCCAATCCTGAGGATCGCCGCGCAGGAGAGAGATGACAATTTGAACCTGCTATGCTGCGTTCCCTGAGGACTTAGATTTCAAGGCAAAAAACAACTTACAGTTATTTTTGAAATTCAGAAATTTAGCTCGATCCCTAAAAACAAATCTGGCATGGGAATCCTAGATTCCACAACAGGCAACCCTGCAAGATAGGTAGCAATACTCCGAACTTCAGTGGCAAGCTGATCCACACGGCCAGACAACTGTGCAAACTCCATTGAGAGAAAAAAATCCTCCTCAGCATTCAGAGAAACAGAGGGAAAGAAAAAAATAAAAATCTCTGACAACTCTGACAATCTTCTTTCTTTAACACTATTTTTCCCTTCTGTGAGTACCATACAAATATCAGTTTTTGGGCCAGTGATACTGTTATGATTTGGTAGCTGAGGAGAGCAGGCAAAAAAGGAAATACACCAGAGAGGTTGGAATCTATGGGATTGCAGTACCCTGACTAACCACCACAACTAAAGGCAGCCGTGGAGCGTACCTACGTTGGTCCTAGACGCCTCGTCACAGCCTGAGAAGCTAACTACACCTAAAGACAGAAAGAGGAAAACTATCTGCCCCGGAGCAGATCCCCAAAGAACATAGAAAGCCCCAAACATGTAATGGCGGTTAGACAAGGGAAATACAGACACAGACAGAAAATAGTATGAGCAAACGTTGGGGCCCAAACTTCCTAAATAGAAAAGGATAGGAAGGACACTTACTGCAATCCCAAAAAACCCTGAAAAGTACCAACTCTACTAATTACAAAAACACCTGAGATCACACGACCTCTACCACCTAAATTAGTTCTCTGGTGTAACAAAACTAAACAGCAGCCACTGAAAAAACTGGAAAAGGCAAATGAACAAACAACAGTGGCTGAACTAAACTGAGAGGAGCAAAAGCCCCCGGAGGGGACCTGGCAGACCTCCACAGAAGTGCAGGACAAAATGCAAAAAGCAAGCACAAAAAACTAAAAGAAGAAAATGTCTTATCTGTTAGCAGAAGATGCAGGCACGAAACAGCAAGCTACAAAGTGAACAGGAATCAAAGATGAGACCAGAACAATTGATCACCGGCAACCCTGATGGGAGGGAACCTCCCTTATATAAGACCAGTCAGTAACACCTGATCGCCAATCTTCACAATCTTCATTGGATAGTTCAGTACTGTTTGTAACCACCAGAGGGAGCTTCTGCTCAGAATTCATTTCTAGCACATTCACAATACTCTCCCAAACTGAACTTCTTCTGCTCCCGGCGTCTACTAACCTCCCTAAATTTGACATTTCCCTCTCCGTGGGCAGCACCATAATAACACCCCGACAGCAGGCTGGCTGTCTGGGTGTTATGTTTGACACCAATCTCTCCTTCACCTCCCACATACAATCTCTTGCCCACTCTTGCCGCCCACACCTAAAGAACATCTCCAGAATCCGCCCTTTTCTCCCCATGGAAGCAACAAAATCCCTCAGTGTAGCATTGATCCACTCGCGCCTGGACTACTGCAACGCTCTATTAATTGGCCTCCCGTTACTTGACTATCCCCTCTCCAGTCCATACTGAATGCAGTAGCCAGGGTCATCCATCTGGCTAATCGGTACTTGGACACGTCCACTCTTCGCCAGTCCTTACATTGGCTGCCCATTCATTTTAGGATCCAATTCAAAGTACTTGTTCTCACCCACAAAGCTCTCCACAGTGCAGCACCCCCCTACATCTCCTCCCTCATTTCTATCCATCGGCCTAACCGACTGCTGCGCTCTGCAAATGACTTTTGACTAACCTCTGCAATAATCTGTACCTCCCACTCCCGACTCCAAGACTTCTCCCGCACTGCGCCAATCCTCTGGAATGCTCTACCCCAAGAAATTAGGACTATCCACAATTTGCATTGTTTCAGGTGCTCCCTAAAATAATTTGTTCAGAGCAGCCTATCACGTTCACTAATCAAAGTCATTCTATGTGTAAGTGTGTGTGTGTAGCCCATTCACTATCTCCATCCATCCCCCCTCACTCCCTCCCTCAAGATGGCTGGACAATCGTTGTAAATACACCATTATATATACACACCTGTACTTTGTATCTTCCCCACCTCATTGTAGATTGTAAGCTCTCACGAGCAGGGTCATCGCATCTTATTTTGCTTTAATTATTGTATTGTTAATGTTGCTACTTATGACTTGTGTTCGGGCATGGACACCTAACACAGACTCCACCACAAAGTCGTTTACTGTTCAGGTTCAGCTGCCTGAACACCGGGTGTTTGTCGTGCTGTCATGTGCATGGCAGCATGGCAAACACTGCTTCTGATCGGTGGTGAAATCATCTCCGCTGGTCAGAGAGCCGCGGTTCCCAAGCTGTCAAAAGACAGCGGGAGCCTGCAGCTGTGATCGGAGGTATAAAGCCTACCTCCGGTTACTGGTGTCAGCTGGTGGGACTACTGATCCCATCATCCAACACCTGCTTCCGCTAATTATAGTGAGAGCAGGTGCCGCAGATGGGAGTGTTCATTAGCTGCTCCTGAGCTTAAAATAAATGATTTTAAAAAAAATTGAGATTATGGTTTGGCTTTTATCCTAAGTCATGTGACAAGGCTCAGTAAAGGGTCGACATTGACTTTTAGGATTGCAACTTCCAATAGGTGGCACTAGAGTTCTAGTTCTCTTTCTCTGAAGAGACAATTTGCATATTTCCCAGAGGAGCATTGCGGCTTTAAGTCTCCTCATCTCGGCATGCTTAACATGTCACTCTCCACAAGAAGAAACGTTAATACTTGGATCATTAATAAATATGGAAATTCCTGAATAGAAAGAAAATAATGTGAATGTGAAAAAAGCCCAACATACTGTAGTCAAAATCATTTCAAAATGTCACTAATGATTGGCCAACAGTATTGGTTACACGGAAGTTATGACACTACTCGATTGCGAAATTACTTTAAATTTACTTCATATTTCAAAGTCACTTAAATATTCCATATTTTGTAATTCATCTTTTTTCCTTGTTATTTTTACTTTTTGAAGTATTAAATCACCATGAAAGATAGACTCTATGCCCAGTAGAGGATTTCTCTATGTAAACATTTCATGGGTAATTTGTATGGCTTCAGTCTAGGAATGCTCAGTAGGTTAAATTGTGATGAAAACAAAGCGACTCTTGTCCTTGAGAAATGTTGGTTATAACATTTGGGGATTTGGTCACATTATTTAAATCAGAAGCAAGCTTAACATTTAAGCTGTTATCATATCAACTGATATACTACTAATACTTCTATCCTAGACCACCATCTGTGAATATTAGGCTACATGTGCCCTTCTGATATTAAAACCAGTAGGTCCATGTGATTTCATTTTTGTGGTTTTGCTTCATACTTGTGTTTAACAACATGCCAGTATTCTTGTTCATTTTTATCAGGTTGGTTTGGGGTGAAACAAAATACACGAGGTTTTTGTTACTACTTTTCCACTAATATTTCATTTGGTAGTAGAGTTGAGCGAAACAGGTCGGTCGGATTCATAAGTCGCCGACTTTTGCCAAAGTCGAGTTTCGCTGAGCGAAACCCGACCATAGCGTGAAGTTGGCCATGCGGTCGGCAAAATGAGCGCCAAAGTCGGATTTCCCAGAATGCTTGCAGGCACCTTTTTTCAGTCAATGAGCAAGGACGTACACTGTGGGCAAAGAGATGACATGTGCAGCGTCCAACACAATCTTAGAGAAGGGCATTGCAGTGATTGGCTTGCTTTGGGGGGCGTCATAGTGTCTATAAAAGCCCTGACCGCCGATCTCCATTTTACTTCTGCTGATCTTAACAGTAGGGAGAGGTTGCTGATGCTGTTTATCAGTAGGGAGAGAGTTAGGGCTGGAAACAGAAGTTCTTATGTGCTTGTGCTGATAGCAATTGTGCTGTACAGTTAGTGTGCAGTGACAGGGGAGTATTTTCTTGTGTGCAGCAGTGCTGGTTGTTAGGATGCCTGATAGCTGTATTGCTGTGTGTACACTGCTGTGCAGACTGCTTTTTACACAGCACTAATACTTTTATTCTTTTTTTCTGCACAGTTACCGAACGTTCATTTTTTCCCACACCGTATAGAGCTGTACGCTCCTCACACACTACAGTGTAGTGGCTTGTATCACGGACAAATACATGCTGACTATCTGTATGTGACTCCGGAAATATATACGGAGATTTACATTTTCCCCTACACCGTATACAGTTGTACGCTTCTGATACAGTACAGTTTTTCTGCTTTTTGTATTAAGGTCAAATCCATACTGAGAGAGCGTCTGTGTGTGACTCCGGAAATATATACGGAGATTTAAATTTTCCCCTACACCGTATACAGCTGTACACTTCTGATACAGTGCCGTTTTTCTGCTTTTTGTATTACGGTCTTTTCCATTCTGAGTGAGCGTCTGTGTGTGACTCCGGAAATATATACGGAGATTTAAATATTCCCCTACACAGTATACAGCTGTATGCTTCTGATACAATACCGTTTTTCTGCTTTTTGTATTACGGTCAAATCCATATTGAGTGAGCGTATGTGTGTGACTCCGGAAATATATACGGAGATTTCAATTTTCCCCTACATCGTATACAGGTGTATGCTTCAGATACAGTACCTTTTTTCTGCATTTTATATTACAGTCAAATCCATACTGAGTGAGCGTCTGTGTGGGACTCCGGAAATATATACGGAGATTTAAATTTTCCCCTACACCGTATACAGCTGTACGCTCCTCATAAAGTACCATATATCTGCTGGCATTTTTGGTACATTTTCCCAAACATGAGGAAGTATGGTGGAAGAGACCGCGGATGTGGGCGGGGGGAGGCCAGCTGGTACTGATGGTGGTGGTGGTGCATCTGCTGGTAGTGCCAAAAGCACAATAGCACCTAAGGCAGGAGGTGTTGAGCCTGCATCATCGTCTGGCTCCAGAAGGCCTGGAAGGCTCTCTTTTCTGGGAGTAGGTAAACCGCTTTTAAAGTCGGAGCATCAGGAACAGGTTTTGGCTTACATTGCCGAAACAGCCTTCAGCTCTATCGCCTCTTCTTCTGAAGATTCAAAAACTGCAAGCACTGAGTCATCAGTGCAGGCTCCTGGTCAGGAACAACACCTTTCCTTGTGTCCTTCACCCCTACCAAAAGTGAAGGATGCGGCAGGCCACTCTTCAGATTACTCCCTGGAGCTCTTTTCACATACCGTGCCTAACTTATCAAGTCAAATCCTGAATTCCCCAGTCCAAGATGAATATGACATGGAGTGCACTGATGCACAGCCACTGGTATATGATTCTGCTGGTACATTCACCCAGAGCACTACATTGCCCTCGCAGTACACTGAGGTAGAATCTGACCCTGATGAAACTCAGGTGCCCCTTCCCGCATACTATACCACCTTACACAGTGACACAGAGGCAGGTACAGATGAAATTGAAGATGAGGTGATGGATGACCAAGTTGTTGACCCGGATTGGCATCCATTGGGGGAAGAGTGTGCCGCTGGCAATAGCTTAGGAGAGAAGGAGGATCAGCATCAGGCATCGACATCGCAGCTGCGGTTATCTGGCAGGCCCGTAGCTGTCCAAAAACGTGTTAAAAAAACAAAAAGAGTTGCAGGACAGCTTGGCCAGATGGTCAAATTAGCACAGCGTGCAAGCCCTGAAAAGTTTTCCCATAGTAGGAAGAGTGCAGTGTGGCACTTTTTTGACCAAAATCCTATTGATGAGGCAAAGGTTATCTGTAAGAAGTGCAGAAGGACCTTTAGCCGAGGGAAAAATCTCTGAAATTTGAATACCAGTTGCATGCTTAGACATGTAAACACCATGCACTTGCAAGTGTGGACGGACTACAAATCCTCAGGTAGCATACATGCATCTGCTCCGACTGAAGGTAGCCAGCAACGCTGCATCGCTTCCCCCACTGTAAGCCCACCGGTTAGCACACCACCAGCAAGAAATGTTGAGGTGTCGTCGCAAGGCAAAAGCAGTCAGGGAATCCCAATGGTTTTCCAAAGAAAGACTGCATCTAGGCCATCACCACCACCACCACCATCACCATCACCAACCACCTCTCAGTTCGCCATGTCCACCGCTAGTTCCACCATATGCAGCTCTCAAGTCCAGCGTAGCAGACACTTTGAGTATGACAAGAAAGCACTCATCCTCTCATCCGTGTACACTGGCTTTGAACGCCTACATTGCCAAACTGATCTCATTAGAGATGATGCCCTTCCATTTGGTTGAAAGCGCAGCATTCAAAGAGCTCATGGCCTACGCTGTCCCACGCTATGACTTACCCAGTTGGCACTTCTTTGCTAGAAAAGCCATCCCTGCCCTCCACTTGCATGTGAAAGACTGCATTGTCCATGCACTTAAGCAATCAGTGAGTGGAAAGGTGCACCTCACAACAGATACATGGGCCAGTAGGCATGGCCAGGGCCGTTACGTGTCCATCACTGTGCACTGGGTTAATGTGTTGGATGCGGGATCCACAGGGGACAGCGGCAGTGGGACAGTGCTGCCTAGCCCACGGTATAGGCAACAGTTGGCTGTAGGCATTTGACCCTCCTCTTCCTCCTCCTCCAGAAGCGAAAGTTCGTCGACAGAGCGCAGTCGCACGAGCACTCCATCCGCAGTTGCCAGTGTTGCACATGAGGTGTCCCTCTATCGAACAGCTAGTGGTAAGCATCAGCAAGCTGTTTTAAAGATGATGTCTTTGGGCGACAACAGACACACCGCAGAGGTACTTGCCGACTACTTGCAGCGAGAAACTGAGTCATGGCTGGGCAGTCTATATCTTGAGCCAGGCAAGGTAGTCAGTGATAACGGCCGTAATTTTGTGGCGGCCATAGCACTGGCAAAACTCAGACACATACCTTGCCTGGCTCACACCTTGAACCTGGTGGTATAGTGCTTCAAAAATAATTAGCCGGAGTTACCAGCCCTGCTCCATAAGGTGCGGAGACTGTGCTCGCACATCCGTTGCTCGCCCGTAGATTCCAGTCGTATGCAGAGGCTGCAGCGATCACTCCACCTCCCCAAGCACCGCCTAATCATAGACGTTGCAACAAGGTGGAACTCCACCATGCACATGGTTGAGAGGCTGTGCGAACAGAGGCAGGCTGTAATGCATTTGTGGGAGGATATACGGCAGGCAGTTTGAGGTCAGACTTCGAGTTGTCGGGTGTGCAGTGGTCAAAGCTGAAAGACCTCTGTAAAGTCCTTCAGTGTTTTGAGGAATGCACACGGCTGGTAAGCGCAGATGACGCCATCATAAGCATGAGCATCCAACTTATGCGTCTGCTCATGCAAACTTTGACGCACATTAAGGATCAAGCGTCTGCAGCGGAAGAGGAGGAGGAGGGAAGCCTTGATGACAGGCAGCCGTTGTCTGCTCAGGGAACTGTCCTGGATGAGGTGGAGGAAGAGGAAGAAGAGGAGGAGGAGGATGAGGGGGATGATTATTTTGGGGAGGAGGATGCTTCTCAGGGGGCAAGAGAAAATGTTGGCTTGCCAAGGTCAGGAACAGGGTTTGTGCGTGACTGGAGGGATGTGGATTTGGCAGAAAGTGCTCCTCCACCCACCACTGGCAGTGCATCATTGACACCTGGAACATTGTCTGACATGTGTAATTAGGTCTAGCGGATCCTAAAAAGGGACCCCCGCATTGCCAAAATTATGAAGGATGACGAATACTGGTTGGCCAAAATCCTCGATCCACGCTATAAAGTCAAATAATACTGAATTGATTGCAACAGACAGGAGACAGCAGTTGTCAACTATGGTTCAAAATTACCTCTCCTCCCCTATCGATGTTCTCCCTCACAGTTCATTCCCCTTTGACTACTGGACCTGTAAACTGGACACCTGGCCAGAATTTGCACAATATGCCTTACAGGAGCTCGCTTGCCCTGCTGGTAGTGTGCTATCAGAAAGAGTCTTCAGTGCTGCTGGATCAATCCTGACAGAAAGAAGGACCTGGTTATCGACCCAAAATGTAGGTGATCTCACCTTCATTAAAATGAACCATGCCTGGGTTTCAAAGGATTTTGTACCACATTCCCCTGATGACACATAGGTTGCCAGCAAAATGGCTCGCTTTGTCCTCCTCTTCCTCCGACTTCTCCAATTCCTACATTTGCAGCTGCTGAACGTCCAGCCTACACCTGAACATATGCCAGTTTTTCCACCTCCCTAACTGGGCTGTACCCCCCCAGGGCCGGCGTCAGCACCTGGCGCACTCGGGCAAGTGTCGGGGCCCTGAGCAGGTGGGGGGCCCACTTGCCGTCAGAGACACCGGCGTACTATGAGGGGCCCTGTGCCAGTGCCAACCCCCACGAGTGGGTCCCTCGCTTGCTCGGGGCCCCAGCACTTGCAATACTTACCTCTCCCTGCTCCACCGCTGTGAAGTCTTCCGCGTTTCCTGACAGTGACATTCAGGTCAGAGAGCGCGATGATGTCACGTCTGTGCGCCCTCTGCCTGAACAATCACATTGCAGAGAGCTGTAAGATGGCGACGCTGAGGAATCCAGAGTAGAGCAGTGCCCAGCGAGGAGAGGTATTTCATTTTTTTTAATGTTTGGAGCAATATATGGGGAGTAGAGTTGAGCGATACTTTCCGATATCCAAAAGTATCGGAATCGGAATGGTATCGCCGATAACATTAAAATATCGGCGATACCCGATACCGATACCGGAAGTCCCATGTAAGTCTATGGGAACAAAATATCGAAATTAAAAAAACCCCATTCTTGCCTTGTTGGTTAATTGTACATGAAGGAAAACAAGAAAGAGTAATGTAGAATGTATTGGGGAAGGTTGAGGAGACATTAAAGGCATAGATGTTTAACCCAATCAAATGGAATAGCATAAATATTTTTTTTTTAAAGATGTTCGGATTGACGAAGAAATTGACAATGTTGTTAACGTTTTTTCTATTTTGGCAAATATGTATATTACACAACTTCCATGCTCTTCATCTTCACCTTTTTAACTTTTCACACACTTTCTCCTTCATAATCTTCTGCAGCATCATCTTTTTCATCAAATTATTCTTCATCTTCACCTTCTTTATCTTCTTCTTAAACTTCTTGCTATTCATCTTTGTTAACATTACTCATATTCTTCTTATTAAACTATTATTCTTATTCATATTCTGCTTCATCTTCTTCATCATATTCTTATTTGTGACAGAGAATCCTGTACTTGTAATCTGTCAAAGTATGAATTTTTCATCCTTCCGTTCTTGCTGTCACAAAAGATTTAAATTACAACAGTATTTGTCCGTGTTCAGTTTAGCCTGCAGCAGCAGGCATTTTCCAGGGGCACCACGAGGAGGAACGGACTCACCCCCATACACTGCTTAGTCTTCTTCTGCTTAGAATTTAGAGCATATATTTTGCTCTTCATTTTGGTCTTATACTTCATGTTCTTCTGCTTTTAGATCTTCTGCTTATTGTTCTTGTGTCTCTTGTTCCGTATCTTGTATTTGTAGCACAATCTTGTACCAGCTGATGTTACTGGGACACGGTTACTAAGCAGGAGGTACCTGTGCTCCAAAGCACTACCAAGGACCAGCAGACGTTGCTGGAACTTGGATACCGAGATGGAGGCACCTAGGCCAAAGGCACTGTGGAGAACCAGCTGACGGTACTGGAACCCGGAGGGGCAGCAGAAGGAAAAGAGCCAATGGCACAACCGAGGACCAGCTGACGTTACTGGGACACGGTTACTAAGCAGGAGGTACCTGTGCTCCAAAGCACTACCAAGGACCAGCAGACGTTGCTGGAACTCGGATACCGAGATGGAGGCACCTAGGCCAAAGGCACTGCGGAGAACCAGCTGACGGTACTGGAACCCGGAGGGGCAGCAGAAGGAAAAGAGCCAATGGCACAACCGAGGACCAGCTGACGTTACTGAACCCCAGTAACACAGGAGCAAGTGTTGACTGTGCTAACAGCACTTCCGAGCAACAACTGGCGGTGTTGGAGCCCAGGGTCAAGGAGGATGTTTAAATACTAGATCAAGTAATTTCCTTGTTACCTGTCAATTTTATATGTCTATACTTCAAACAAGAGAAAGATAACCTTTACTACCATAAGATGATGATTTCATTTAAACTAATATCTAGATAAATAAAGAATTGACAAACATAAACACATACATTAACATGTTGAACAGCAATGCAAACCACAAAATAAATTAGTTAAGGAATCTGCTATACGGTTGTACATAAAAGCATACAAGTACATATCTGAATCCATTAATGATGGATAAGTAACAGTATGTACACCATTTTTATTGTATAGACAATGAATGTCTGACTTCAAAACATCATCAGCATTACAAGTTATCTGTGATATTACTAAAATGTTCCATTTGCTGAATAATGTCACTAAATATTTTATACAAAATTATACAATTTCCATCATGTAATACTCATAATATGTGGCAATAATCATTTTTATTAACAAACATAACCTTTAAAAAGTGCATAGTGCATAGTGAAAATTGCTATTTATGGCTGACTGTCGACTTGGAAGCATGACAACAGATAGATAAGGTATATATAGATGAGACTGCATAGCCACAGATGGTGAATGGCGATGTAATACTGTACCTCAATAAAGTGTGCGTCACTACTACATAATTTTTTTTATATAGCTTTATAAACAGGGTACATGGATGTATGCTTGTGCCTTTGTTTTGACGCACAGACTGCCTTCCTGCTGAGACGCATTGGGTAGTGAACAGTTGTGTGCAGTGTTCACTGCAGTCTCTGCGGAATAACCACACTTAGACCTTATAACTTTTCAGACTTTCTTTATCAATCTACCAAGATGAAGAAGGCAGGGAGTAAGGCACGTGGTCGTGGAGTTTCTTCAGGGAGAGGACGTGGGGATTCTGTGGCTGCTGCGGCCCCCAGTGACACAGCATCCACCAGTTTTCCCCGTGAGCGTTCCTTTATGCGCACTTTTGTAGGAGCTCGGAGTACCCCCCTGCTGCGGGAAGAACAAATTGAAGCCGTTGTTGTTTGGATGTCAGCCAATGCATCGACTTCTATTGCTTCCACCTCCTCTCAGGACCACAGCACTGTTGGGCAACCATCTGTCTCTTCACCGCCTGGCAAATTGCCCAGGCAGTCAGAGAGTTCTGTACAGGAGCCAGCTGAGTGTCTGCTTCTGTTCTCAGAATCTATTGGCTTGCAAACAGGGGCCCAGCCAAGCAGCATTCTGTAATGTGAAGAGGGAGTATGCAGTGATGCGCAACAGCTGTGTCTCTCTGAATCTGAAGAGGCGGGTGAGACAGTGCCGATGGTCAGCACACCGCAGAACGCATCTGATGATGATGAGACCCAGGTGCCAGTTTCTGTTGAGCATGGTGCTGGCCAGACCACCCAACAGCAGGTGTTGGAAGAGGGTAGTGGAGATGATGAGGTCCAAGACCCAACATGGCATGAGGAACAGGAAGGTGGTGGGAGCAGCTCAGAGGAATAATAATAATATTTATTTATATAGCGCCATCATATTCCGCAGCGCTTTACAGTTTAGCAGTTTCAGAACACAAGTCATAAGTAACAACGTTAACAATACAATAATTTAAGCTAAATAAGTCGCCCCTGCTCGTGACAGCTTACAATGTACAATGAGATGGGGGAGATACAAAGTATAGGTGTTTATATACAATGGTGCATTTACAATGATGTTCCAGCCATCTTAAGGGACTGAGGGATGGAGATAGTGAATGGGCTAGAGACACACACACAGTTACACAGAATACATAGAATGACTTTGATTAGTGAATGTGATAGGCCGCTCTGAACAAATGTGTTTTGAGGGAGCGCCTGAAACCATGCAAATTGTGGATAGTCCTAATTTCTTGGGGTACAGCATTCCAGAGGATTGGCGTAGAGCAGGAGAAGTCTTGGAGTCGGGAGTGGGAGGTACGTATTAGTGCAGAGGTTAGTCGAAAGTCGTTTGCAGAGCGCAGCAGTCGGTTAGGCCGATAGATAGAAATGAGGGAGGAGATGTAGGAGGGGTGCTGCACTGTGGATAGCTTTGTGGCTGAGAACCAGTACTTTGGTTGAAAGCTGGGAGAGGCCTAGAGAAATGGTTAGTGATAGAAGGAAGATAGAGGAAGACATTGCCCCAACGGTACAAACAGGAGGGAGAGTTAGGCTGCAGACTCGTTTGCCTGTAGCCTCCAGTTTGTCACCTGTTCGGAGCAGTTGTCTTCCAAAAGTCAAACGTGCGCTCCCAGGACTTGCACTGCGTGGTCCTTTTTTCACACACTTGCACATGATATTTGCTATGTGAAATGCAAGCTGTGTAATCAAAAATTAAAAATAGCTAAAAGTGTCAGTCACCTCAATACCACAAATATGTGGAAACATGTGCGGACAAAGCACGTAGTTGAGTTACAAAGACACACTGGAGATGTAGGCCAACCTACAGCAGCACCTACATCTTCAGGTTGTGTTGAAGCCTCTTCATCGAGCTCACACACAGCTGGTTCTGCTTCCTCACAGGATCGCCATGGAAGAACCTCGGCCACTGTTGTCCAGAGACAAACTGTTATTCCACACACAGCAGCAAGTTCCCTGTCATCCTCACACTCCCAGGCCACAAAACAGCCATCGGTAGCACAGGCATGGGATAAAAGACGGCCATACTCCGCAAACCATGCACGAGCACAGGCTCTGAATGCTGGCATTGCAAAACTCCTGTCCCTTGAAATGCTGTGATTCAGGCTGGTGGAGACAGACAGTTTCCGTAACTGAATATCATTGTCAGTCCCACAATACAATGTGCCAAGCCGATTTCATTTCAGCAGGCAAGCCGTCCCTGGTCTGCAAAAGCATGTTGAGGGAAAAATTAAACATGCGCTACTAAAAGCCCTCAGTAGCAAGGTCCACCTGACCACCGATGCGTGGACCAGTACCCATTGTTATGATCTGCTACAACCAGTAAGGAAAGAAGGGAATTCTGTCCCTACAATACAACTAAGCTGAATCCCTACGATGTAACGGGGAACCTGATCCTGCGACCAGACCCGCTAAAGTCCTCATCTAGTGTGAACGAAGACCTATAGTTGCGAGGGAGTAATCCCTACAAGATCTAGGGACTGGGAGAAAAGGTGGACACCTCCTAACATAAATTGTAGCATGGATAATTAAACAGAAAAATAAATACTTTGTGATCCTAACATCAAGCAAAACTGACAGATTAAGGCACCTAAGCACCCGGCTAGCTTAACAGTAGATAATACAATGAAGTCAAGCAAAGCCAGAAGGGCGGAGCCAGACTAAATAGGGAAAAAAGGTCATGTGACCAGCAAACTGAAACAAAACCTAACAAGAGGGTTCTAACACCCATGGCCAGGGACAATACCTTTCCCTCACTGCCCATTGGGTCAATGTTGTGCAGCCGGGTACTGATCTTGCGAGTGGCGCTGTACGTGTTCTGCCAACTCCAAGGATTGCAGGAATCAAGTCTGTACACATTGATTCCTCCTCCTACTCCAGTTCCTCAGAATCATCGCTGCAGGAGCCGTCACGGTCTACCTCCACATGGACCCGTGAACGTTTACCTGTTGCGACCGATATGAGCACAGCCGTGTCCAAATGTCAACAGGCCGTCCTGAAATTAATTTCCATGGGGAATCTTAGCCACACAGCGCAGGAGCTCTGTAATGCCATAAAGCAGGAGAGCGACGTGTGGTTTTTGGAAGAGAATCTACAGGCAGGCTTGGTAGTGTGTGACAATGGCAGAAATCTGGTGTCAGCTCTGGGCCTTGGCAACCTCACTCACATACCATGTCTGTCATATGTGCTCAACTTGGTCGTGCAGAGTTTTTTGAGGGACTATCCGGATCTTGATGCACTGCTGCACAAGGTCCGCCTAGAGTGCGCTCACTTGCGACGTTCCAGCATGGCCAGATCGCTGATTGCAGCTCTGCAACGCAGATTTCACCTTCATGAACATCGCATCATATGTGACGTACCCACCAGGTGGAATTCCTCGTTACATATGTTGGAGCGGTTGTGTGAGCAGCAGCCAACAGTAATGGAGTATCAGCTGCATCAGGCGCAGTCAACTCGCAATTTGCGCCGTTCACACTTCACCACTACTGAGTGGGCCTCTATAATAAGAATAATAATATTATTTATTTATATAGCGCCATAATATTCCGCAGTGCTTTACAGTTTAACAGTTTCAAAACACAAGTCATAAGTAACAACGTTAACAATACAATAATTAAAGCAAAATCAGCCGCCCCTGCTGGTGAAAGCTTACAATCTACAATGAGATGGGGGAGATACAAAGTACAGGTGTTTATATACAATGGTGTTTTTACAATGATGGTCCAGCCATTTTAAGGGAGTGAGGGATGCATGGAGATAGTGAATGGGCTACACACACAGAATTACACATAGAATGACTTTGATTAGTGAATGTGATAGGCCACTGTGAACAAATGTGTTTTGAGGGAGCGCCTGAAACCATCCAAATTGCGGATAGTCCTAATTTCTTGGGGTAGAGCATTCCAGAGGATTGGCGCAGCGCGGGAGAAGTCTTGGAGTTGGGAGTGGGAGGTACGGATTAGTGCAGAGGTTAGTCGAAGGTCGTTTGCAGAGTGCAGCAGTCGGTTAGGCCGATAAATATAAATAAGGGAGGAGATGTAGGGGGGTGCTGCGCTGTGGAGAGCTTTGTTGGTGAGAACCAGTAATTAGAATTGGATCCTATAATGAATGGGCAGCCACTGCCAGTGTAATGAGTGGCGAATAACTCTATGAAGGATATCTGCCACGTTTTGCGTGCGTTTGATGAGTCAACGCGGATGGCGAGTGCAGATGATGCACTAGTCAGCCTGACTGTCCCCCTTATCTGCCTGCTTCAAAAAACACTGCAAGCACTAAGGCATGAGGTTTTGGAAGAGGTGGAGGATGAGGAGTCACAATTCCATCACCTTCTGGACAGTCAGCGCAACGTGGTTCCTCACAAAGGGCTGGAGGACTTTCAAAGTACCATGCTGTATCAACAATTGAACCTCCAGAGTCGCTGTCTATATTTTCATAACCATTACAAACTTTTAATGTATTTACAAAGCACATAATGTACATTTTTTGTCTATCCTTTTGTAATGCTATTGTGTTTCCATAAACTGATGTTACAGAATTATGATACAAAGTTTTTAAATTTTGAGTTTTAAATTTTGTAAATTTATATGTATTTGAAGGACTTTGTGAGGAGGATGAGGAGGAGTCAATGGAGGAGGAAGACATCGCTCCAGAGGGAGGTAGACAATGCTCTAGTCAGTATGTAGACCAAGGGTGGGGTGATGCACAGCAGGCAGGGATGACGCCTCTTGCAGGGGACAACGTTTCTTGGCCAGTTGGGAGTCTGCAGCACATGGTTGATTTCATGCTGCAGTGGCTGAGAAACGACCGCCGCATCGAACACATTCACACCACGTCTGATTATTGGGTGTACACCCTCCTAGACCCTTGCTACCGGGACAACTTACAAAGCCTCATCACACCGTTGAACCGGGAGCGTAAAATGCGGAAGTACCAAGACACACTGGTGCAATCCATAATGTTCTCCATTCCAGCCGAGAGCGCTGCTGCTACTGCTTTACAAAGCAGCTCTGTGCGTCGAGGCAGTGGAGACAGCCCTGCAACAAGAGGGAGCACAAGCAGCGCCTCTGCACAGGGCAAGAACAGTATGTTCCAAATGTGTCGAAGTTTTGTGGCAGCGCCACCAATGTCTACACCATCCGAGACGGCTCCAGTCAGCAGGAGGCAACATTTCCGTAAGATGGTGACAGACTACATGTCTTGCCCTCTCAGTGTACTCCCAGATGGCTCTTCCCCATTCAAGTTTTGTGTCTCTAAGCTGGATACATGGCCAGAGCTTAGCCAGTATGCATTGGAGGTGCTGGCTTGCCCTGCTGACAGTGTATTATCGGAGCGCGTCTTTACTGCTGCAGGTGGTGTACTAACAGACCGTTGCATGCGACTATCCTCCGATAATGTAGAACGGCTTACTTTTCTGAAAATGAACTAGGCATGGATCTCGCCTGAATTTGCCTGTCCGGTTTCAGATTAACTAACTGGTTGGCAACGTTTTCCATGTCTCCTGTTATGTTCATCTTTCTACCACCTGAGCTATACTCCCTGGGCTACAACACTGCCAGTTGCTGCTCAGAAGTGTCGTGTCCACAGACCAATACACAAGCTATAGTGATAGTGGGGTTCAGTAACGCCTGCTGTTCCCCTGCTGCGTGTCTGACAAAAATTAATGCTGCTAACTCCAAATTAAAGTTCAAATTAAAGTTCAAACATCTCATACTAGGCCTCAGGCTACACCCTCCTTGACCCTGGGCTCAGAAGTGTTGGATGCGCAGATCAAAACAATCGATGATGTGTTTGTGGGGTTCAGTAACGCCTGCTGTTCCCCTGCTGTGTGTCCGGCAAAAATTACTGCTACCTAGCTACACATGTTGAAAAAAACATGACATGTTAAAGTGGCTAGTGCTACACATAGATATCAGGCTACACCCTTATTTCTAAGCTGTAAACAAGTGAAACGTCAAATTTAAAACCATTCAATGATTAGTGTTGGTAACAAATCTGTAACTAAATAATTGTGACATATTATGGCAGATATCCACATGTCTAACACAAATGCTAACACAAAAGCATACTTATGCTATAGGGTACTGATGGTGAACCTTCTCACTCCATAACTTTGACAAATCCAACTCACATCATGCCTCAAATGCTGCAATGTTGGAAGTGCATAATGTGGGTTGAACTTTGACAACAGCTGCAGTGCGAAGGTTATCCTTCTGTGTTCTTGGCTTTTAAATAAAAGCATACAAGTAAATATAATAATACATTGTTGATTAAGGGACATGATGTACACCTGTAATATTGTGCAAACAATGGATGTAGGACTATTCCTCTTCAACATTACTTATATTTGTGTCATTTGAAAAAATACATATTTTAGTTAAAAATTAAAAACCCATGTTCAGTAGCTGTGAAAGGCCCGTTTGTGTACTTCTATATTGTTTGCAATCAATGTATTGTATACGGATGGAAGCACGTCACTGTAATAGATTTGAATTATTTTAAATAGAATAAAGCAGCACCAATTTTAGAAAAATGACAAGGATGAGCCAGTGACAGACACTCAGCAGAGTACACGCAGCGGTGGTTGAAGAAGTAAATGGAGCGTGATCTGCATTTAAAAAAAAAAAAAAAAAAATACCTCACAGACTGCAGTGAACACTGAAACACAACTATTCACAATCTGTGAAAGGCTACTCCTTTGTCTACTTCTATAGTGTTTGCAACCAATGTATTGTATACGGATGGAAGCGCGTCACACTAATAGATTAGATTTATTTTAAATGGAATGTAGCAGAACCAATTGGAGATAAATGAAAAGGATGAGCCACTGAGACACGCTCAGCAGAGTACAAGCAGCAGTGCTTGAACAAGTAACTGGAGCGTGATGTGCACTCAAAAAAAAAAAAACACAGACTGCAGTGAACACTGAAACACAACTGTCCACAATCTGGGAAAGGCTACTCCTTTGTCTACTTCTATAGTGTTTGCAACCAATGTATTGTATACGGATGGAAGCGCGTCACACTAATAGATTAGATTTTAAATGGAATGGAGCAGAACCAATTGGAGATAAATGAAAAGGATGAGCCACTGAGACACGCTCAGCAGAGTACAAGCAGCAGTGCTTGAACAAGTAACTGGAGCGTGATGTGCACTCAAAAAAAAAAAAACACAGACTGCAGTGAACACTGAAACACAACTGTCCACAATCTGGGAAAGGCTACTCCTTTGTCTACTTCTATAGTGTTTGCAACCAATGTATTGTATACGGATGGAAGCGCGTCACACTAATAGATTAGATTTTTTTCAAATATAATGGAGAAGCACCAATTGGAGAAAAATGAAAAGGATGAGGCACTGAGACACGCTCAGCAGAGTACAAGCAGCAGTGCTTGAACAAGTAACTGGAGCGTGATATGCACTCAAAAAAATAAAAAACACAGACTGAAGTGAACACTGAAACACAACTGTCCACAATCTGTGAAAGGCTACTCCTTTGTCTACTTCTATAGTGTTTGCAACCAATGTATTGTATACGGATGGAAGCGCATCACACTATAATTTCTATTGAATGGAGCAGCTAGAATTACACTAAAGAAAAAAAAAAAGAGTCTGTGAGTGACACGTGCAGATGCCTACAGACAGCGTTGGATGCAGAGCAAACTGCAGCGTCACCTGCACTCACACACACCTTGCAGAGCTGTTAAAACAACACTGCAGGCAAAAGGAAGCTTTACACAGCGGTTGGTGATAGCCTGCCTACAGCACAGTACACTAAATCGCAATCTCTAACTGTCCCTCAGAGTCAGCAGAGTAGCGTTCTGTCCCTATCTGAATTCACAGCACAGTGACGCTAAAATGGCGGCGGCGCCTTTTATAGTGCATTCTGACATCATTTCAGCAGCCAATCACAGCCATGCCATTAGTTAAGATGACCGCAGCATTACAGGATGTGCCCACACTTCGTAGGATTCCTCATTGGCTGACTAAAATCACATTGCCTCTCAAAGAATTATGGGAACTTCCGATTCCGGTATACGATATTGAAAAAGTATCGGAATTAAGTATCGGAATTCCGATAACGCGAATATCGGCCGATACCCGATACTTGCGGTATCGGAATGCTCAACACTAATGGGGAGTATTATACACTAGAGAATTATATATGGGGCCCATCATACACTTGAGCATCATAGATAGGGCCCATTATACACTGGAGCCTTATATATGGGGTCCATCATACACTGGAGCATTATAAATGGGGCCCATCATACACTGGAGCATCATATACGGGGCCCATTATGCACTGTAGCATCATATGGGGCCCATTATATATGGAGCATTATATAGGTCCATCATACACTGGAGCATCATCCATGGGGCACATCATATACTGGAGCATCATATGGGGCCCATTATATATGGCGCATCATATGGGGCACATTATATATGGTGCAGCACATGGAGCCCTTTATATATGGAGCATTATATATGGGGACCTTTATATTTGGAGCATTATATGTGGCTCATCATACACTGGAGCATCATATATGGGGCCCATCATATACTAGAGCATCATATGGGGTTCATTATTTATGGGGTATCATATAGGGCCCTTTACATATGGAGCATCATATGGAGCACATATGGGGCCTATTCTGTATGGAGAATTATATGGAGCCCATTCTGTATGGAGCAATATATGGGGTCCATTATATACTGTATGGAGCTTTATATACGACTCATTATACTGTATGGAGCAATATGTAGGGCTCATTATACTCTTTGGAGACCGTCCTATACTTTATGGCACATTATATGGGGACCATCATATACTGTAGTATTATGTGGAGCTCATCATATACTGTATGGAACATTATATGGGAACAATTATTCTGCATGGAGCAATATATGGGGCTCATTATTCTATATGGCGCACTATGTGGTGCCCATAATACTGTATGGAGTAATATACTGGCCGGTTTTTGAGCTATTGTAGAATTTACAATAGATATCAGTCATGTAATGCAAGAAGTGAAGTATTTGGCATTGTACTATACCTATATTTCTCTGCCGTATCGGAGCATCATGAATTGTGGTATGTGTGAAAGGGGGACCACTGAGACTCTTTCGCCCGGGGCACACGAAAACCTGGAGCCAGCCCTGCCCCCCCACAACTTTAGCCAAATAACCCCCAGTTCTCAATGCGTAACTATTATTATGCAGTAAATTAAGGTTGACAAGCTTAAGTAATAAGAATTGATGTCGTTGGCATTGAAATGGGCACTGTAGGTGTTTACTGTCCTCCACTCACTGCCGACTTTTATTCCCCATTGACTTGCATTGGGGTCGGGTCGGGTTTCAGTCAGAACTCCGACTTTTGCCGATAGTCGTCCAATTTTCTTCGACTCGACTTTTGGAAAAGTTGGGTGGTCCGAAACCCGACTCGACCCTCCCGGAGGCAAAGTCGCTCATCTCTATTTGGTAGCAAAAATATGAAGAATGCTTTTTTAATTTGAAAAATATTTAAAATTGATAGTCCTCGGTGGTTGATACCTTTTAATGGCTAACTGTAAAGATGGTAACAAATTGCAAGCTTTCTAGACTACTCAGGTCTCTTCATCAGGCTAGGCACATTAATACAAAATCTGAAGGATCACATATTTATGCACAACACACCACAGAAACAATGCAATAATTAATAGTTAATTTGTGAACATTATTACTCAACATCTATGAAATGAATAGTAAGCCACTCATGCACAGCTACCTCTTCATTCACAGTGGAGTGGGATTATGATGAAATTTTGTATCTTTACGTTTGCACCAGGATATATAACATCCAAAATAAAGCCAGCCCTAACTTCAAAAGCTCCTGTACATTACCAGCCATAGAGCTTCTGTAACTGCCAGTAATGTTGTCTCAGTCACACAGCAACTATAACTATATCTAGCTCAGAAAGATTCTTGAAAACTCGGTCAGCAGGGCGCAAAAGACAGGAATCTTCTTAGTAAATGACAATCTTCATTTATTAAAAATTATTAAAAATTATGGTAAAACAATGAATCCACAACGCGTTTCAACGGAGTGAGTCCGTCTTCCTCAGGTGGCACTTCATTGAAACGCGTTGTGGATTCATTGTTTTACCATAATTTTTAATAATTTTTAATAAATGAAGATTGTCATTTACTAAGAAGATTCCTGTCTTTTGCGCCCTGCTGACCGGGTTTTCAAGTATCTTTCTCAATAGTAATCCCACTCGAGGTACCCGGCTGGAGCAGCATTAGATTTCTAAATTGCTTACAACACTTACATCTGGCTGGCGCTCCTACAGACTGTCTATCCCACGTCTCTCATATATCTAGCTCAGAACTTACATTTCTGTATTATCCAGACTATGACTTCTAAGTTCATTACAAAGGTCTCGCTTTTTCCTGAATTTAGAAAAAAGCAATTTGAAATAATTTAATAAGTGAGTCATTTTACACTGCATCAACAAAATATAGTTACTATATAGTTACTGTTGTTTTGCTAGTGCAACAAGGTGAAAGCATTAAAGAGGTTGGTCACTTTATCTTATTAGTATAGCGTTCTTCGCAAACAGATCAGCACTTCTGTCCATAAAATAGCAACTAACAGAGGAGTTTGTTACCAAACCAGTCAATCAGCCTCCTCCAATAAAAAGCAGATTTCCCACGTGAAGTGTTTAGCAATTAGAAAAGAATAATGGACCCTAAAGCTAAGATCTTAAAGGGTTGGTCTGGCACCTAAAATGTATTTTTTAACTGTCTATCCTTACCCGCTAAGCACTTTTGTAATTAGCTTTATTACACAATACTCGACTCCTTTCACTATTTATCTAATCCCCAAATGTGTTTTTTGTACTGTACTTCCTGTGATGTCTCGTTTGACAGGAGTCTCAAATGTGATGTGACAGGAGGCTGGGACTGTACTCACTCCTGCAGTGTCCATCGCCCCTCCTGGAACAGGACTTCACAGGGGGAAGTGCTGCAATTACTTACTGGTATCTTGCATCGCTGTTCCCTCTTAAGACGTCCTGGATCTTGGGACATGGACACTTCTGCTTCTATTCCATCACCCTGCCGATGAATTATTAGAGGGCAGTGCTAAAACCAGTGAGTGATACCAGCACCGCCCCCTGATGACGATTCATTTGAGGGCAGTTCTAGAACCTGTGGAGCGGCACTGGTGTCACTCATTGCTTCTATCTCTCATATCTGTCTTTCACAGTTAAAAGCTACAGCAGTGTAGATAGAAGCAGAGTACCGGAGCTGCACTCACATCTCCCACAGCACCCATCACTCAGGATGGGGTAATGGACACTGCGGGGAGTGAGTGCATTCTCAGGCTCCTGTGATGTCACATTTGAGATTCCTGTCAAGTGAAACATCATAGGAAGTAGTAAAAAAAACACACTTTTTGGATTAGCTAGATAGGGAGAAGTGTAAGATATTGGGTAATAAAGCAAATTACAAAAGTGGCTAGGTTATAAGGATAGTCAGAGAAAACATTCTAGGTGCCGGACTAATCATTTAAGGCCTTGTGGAGTAGTTTTCCATGCGGTCATGCTCTGACCTATGTCACAGGAATCAATGTTTAATTTAATTATTTTTCCATCTAAGTATTTGCTTGAATTTGGAGCTCTGTAAAATCTATAATACAGTGGTATCGCTCACTGGCTGTATGCATTCAGCCATGTATCTTTGACTCTGGAATGCTGCAGCATTTCAGAGAAAACATTGTTCAATAGTTGACCAGAGACCAATCTACTTAGGAGGTAGCTTCTCCTTACCTTTGAGTGAAGGCTCTCTCCCTGAGTGCATGTATAGGGGGAGATCTGTCAGTCATTGGCAGATAGAATGGTAGAAAATTAGATACTCATTTGGCTTTTATCCTAAGTCATATTACAAGACTCGTTAAAGGGTTGACTGTGACTTGTAGGATCGCTACTTCCAATAGGTGGCGCTATAGAGTACAAGTCCTCTTTGTTTGAAGAGGCAATTTGCATAAGAAAATTAGATAGTAATGTATATGTCTATCAGATTATTACTTGTATGTATTGTCCAATATTGAACTTTTGCATTTTATAATTTATTTAAATATTATTTTAATCTGCTCTACACAATAATAAGTGAAATGTCACAAATCTCCAGTTATTTGACAGCATACACAAATCCATGGTAATAGTCACTAAATCTATTCAATAAAACAGAAGGTAGTGCGTAACAAATTATTAGGCATTAGCAAATTCTGTGTTTTTAATGCATATTAGCCATTGCCTGGTATCCAGGAACAGGCACAAAAGACTCCCCTGCCAATCTACAGTGTAAACTTGTCTCTCCAGTAGGAAAGCTTCCTGTAGAGAAAACTAAATAGCATCACATTACCGGATCTCCCAAGGTTCCAGCTTAGCAACTGCTTTGTCTTTGAAAAAATAATTTAGTTCAAGACTCCCTAATGAATTATGCAAAAGGTACACACAGTACAAGACAACATAGCTTTCTTTTTCAACCATATTATATAAAACACAGTGCATGGCATTAATTGATGGAAACAGTCAGTCTCACTCAAGCTTGATATAAATATAAAATAAACACAATAAATAAGCCACTAGAAAATAATTAATTGTCATCTTATTTAAAACCTTTATGCACAAGGTTTTAATAGTTAGTCCTTTAAAAGTTACTAATGATGGCTTCATCCTTTACCTTAGAAGTTTTCCAATAATGAAAAAATATCGAAATTCCGACATATATAATGAAATATAACAGCACGCGGATACATTGTGGAGGCAAGTGATAGTCTCCTCTCTGTTACTGCTCAGTGACTCAGTGGCACCTGCACAGAAGATCGATGAAGACTGCCTATAGAAGGGCAGATAAGTTTCACATAACTGCGTGAATGGATGGCGCATGCGCGGAATTACAGAGCTGCAACTGCACGTAACAGGTCAGTGTGACATGCATAGGACGAGGGTGCCATTATGATGAAGAGATGAAGCAGGGATTTCTTCCAGGCATCACATGCCCCAGAGCCTGGAAGAAATCATTAACATATAACATTAAAATTGCTTTTCTCAACATCTACACCACAACTATAAGGCATAGGCCGGCGTCACACTTGCGAGTGTGATGCGAGTTAGTCGCACGACTTTCTCGCATCAACACCCGGCACGGCCGCCCGCTCTCGGACCCGAGTGTGCGCTGCATGTATTTCTATGCAGCTGCACACTCGGGTCCGAGAGCGGGCTGCCATGCTGGGTGTTGATGCGAGAAAGTCGTGCGACTAACTCGCATCACACTCGCAAGTGTGACGCCGGCCATACAGGTAAGACTGGATTAACCATACTATTACCTGTATGTCCATAGTAATAGCTTAAATTCATCCAGGGGGTGACAGATTCCTTTAAAGTATTCAACAGATTTTATTACAAAAGTGAATTTTGTAAATCTGAATTGGCTTGTATCTGCAGCCTGTGCATGGGTGTCTGTGAATAGGAACCACAACTTTTTGTAACAGAATCATTGCGTGTGAATTCATGATATGTGCACATGGAACGTTTCCATTTTGAACCCACTCAAGTGGAAAAGTTGCAGTGAAAACCTACTGTAACATCTCTCAGATGCTGTAAGCTCAAAAAGACTACCTCAGACAGATTGCAGAGTAATCAATGTGGTCTACTGGATTGCTTCCATGAAAGGTTGCTGAGGCGAGAGAAGTCAAGTAACCAAGTAAGAACCAGGAGTGACAAGACATGGACAGAAACAGAAAAAGCTATAGTCAGAAGTATAGCTGGGTATAGTACTTACTTCCCTGCTTCTGAAGAACAGAAAAAGGGAGAAATTATGCATTGCGCATAATTTGGGCTACATCCCTAGTCACACCCAATCCATGCATATTTACCATTTCTTTCTACCCTGATAGGGGGAGATT
>JARQOD010000637.1:56457-134116 GCA_033576555.1 Oophaga sylvatica
GACTTTTTTTATTGCTTTTTATTATTTTTTGGGGAGGCAAAATTAAAAAAAACCAGAAATTCATGATTTTTTTTGGGGGGGGCCCTTATACCATTCCACTGTGGTAAAATGAAAAAACTTTTTTTATTCTTCGGTCAGACAATTACAGCGTCCCTCTTTTATACTTTTTTTTTTTTTGGCGTTTTTATACAATAAAAACAATTTTATAAAAAAATAATTTTATTAAATTATTTTAAAAGGGGAACCTGTCGCCTCGATTTGCCCATAATATGCAGCAACCCCCTTTCAGGCTTTCTACGCATTCTTAATGCTGTAGATAACCCCGGTCCGACCAAGATAACCCCCCGCAGGGTGTCATTGGAGTTCTTTTTACGGCAGCACGCTGCATGGAAAATTCCCACTCTGTGGGCGTTTTTCCCCCCCACTGATCGCTGGAGCCCCGGAGGCATCCCTCACTGATGGGGCACTCTCCAGGAAGACAAAGTGGGACCCTCATTTTTAAAGGGGTTAGGCGAAAAGGGGATATAGGTTGCTTTTTTATTTTAAAATTTATTGCGGGAAAACAAGGCTTCGGGAATTTTAGGTGTTGCAAATATGTCTTTATTTATTTTGTTGTTATTTTTTTTTTAAAACTTAGTTATTGTTGTATGTTTTGTATGTTTTTTTTTACATTCCCCAAATTTACCCTGATAATGACTACTTTTTTCCCATCATCACTAAGCTGTCACTGTAGGGGCATACCGGGGATGGACAATAGCCCCTCGGGTCAACCCCGCACACCACAGAGGCCGGACCCCCCCGCACGGGCCCCGGGCAACGCCGCACAGCCCCACACAGTACCACAGGCCGGGGCACACCCCCGACAGCGGGGAAAGGGGCGGCACACCCCCGCACAGGCCCGCACAGCCAGCACAGCCCCCCGCACAGCTCCAAAAAGCACCGCACAGCCCGCGCACAGCAGGGGGAAGGCCGATACAACCCCGCACAGGCCCGCACGGGCCCCCCTGCAGAGCCCCCCACAGACCCCCCACAGAATGTGAAAGGGGCCGCCGAGCGGGAAAAGGACCTCTCAAACCCCCCTGATTTTTGTGGCCAGCCAACACTGCACGACCACACAAAGATGGCTGGGATTTGGGGCCTTGTAACAATCCCTCACGTGATGGGCTCAAAATCCTTCAAAAATGCTGGGGGGGACCCATACCCCCAAGTAATCCCGGAAAAACTGGGGTGCCAATACCCCGATACCGTGATAGTTACCGGGGGATACCGATTATGGCGAGCACATTACTCACACTAGTGATAACAAAAAAAACTCCATTAAATGTCACCTTATTATCCAGCAGAAATTACGGGGGGGCATCTTAAAATCACTAAAGTTGACAAATCCCAGGCCCAGGGGATACACCCCAAGTACTGCAGGAATTAAGTACAGTCAGTGACCATTATTTTAATCTTTAAAGATTAGAGATGAGCGACTTTGCCTGCGGGAGGGTCGAGTCTGGTTTCGTGAAACCCGACTTTCTGAAAAGTCGAGTCGAACGAAATCAGCCGACTATTGGGAAAAGTCGGGGGTCCGACTGAAACACGAAACCCAATGCAAGTCAATGGGGAACAAGTCGACAGGGGGAGGACAGTAAACACAACTACAGTGCCCATTTCAATCCCAACGACATCAATTCTTATTACTTAAGCTTGGCAACCTTAATTTACTGCATAATAATAGTTACTATGTTGAGCGATACTGCTCGATATCTAAAAATATCGGATCGGAATGTTTCGCCGATAACACTAAATATCGGCGATATCCGATTCCGATACCGGAAGTCCCATGTAAGTCTATGGGAACAAAAATCGCAACTAAAAAAAACCTTTATTTCCTTGTAAACACTAAATATACACACATAAAAATACATAATATATATAAATATATACATGTCATTTTTGACATATATATATACATATATGTATAGTTTATACACTTCTACATAGTAAAATATCCTCTGATTCAATTGCCGGGTAAAGCCGGTTTCTGTGAAAAGACAGAAGCACCCGACATGAAATGACACTTGGTGTACATAGGGTTAACCATGTCTTTTCATGTCGTTTGCAATCTGATTTGCACAAACAATTACATCAGTCTACGTGTGCAAAATTTCACACCTGTAAGGGGTTAATTAAAGGTGTAAATTCGTTGTAAAAAAACGGACTTTTTGCTACGAATTTACACCTTTAATTAACCCCCCAGGTGTGAAATTTTGCACATATAGACTGAAAGTAATTGTTTGTGCAAATCAAAATAGCAAAGGACATGAAAAGACATGGTTAACCCTATGTACACCAAGTGTCATTTCATGTCGGGTTCTGCATTTTCACAAAAGCCGGCAAATTTAATTAGCGGGTATTAGTGTTGAGCGATACGATACTGCAAATATCGGGTATCGGCCGATATTAGCTGTATCGGGCTTTCGATTCCGAGTACCGATATTTTCGTCAAATCGGATACCGGGAATCGGGATTGTCACTGTCATTGTCAGTGTCCGTCGGTCGGGTCTGTCACTGTCAGTGTCCGTCGGTCGGGTCTGTCAGGAGTCAGCGGCACTTACCTGGCAGAAGATCTCCGGCGGTCACGGCCTGGACTGCTTCATGGCCGCCATCCTCTTCTCCCCGGCGGTCACATGCAGTTTCTCGCGATAACTGCAGTGACTGCTGGGTAATCCCGGCGTAAAGCAGTCAGTCCGATGACGTCACCCCCGGGGAAGCAGGTAATCAGCTGTGCTGCGTCGCGATGACAGGCTCTGCCTGTCATTGCGATGTAGCAGAGCTGGATCGTCGTGGGACACTCGTTACTATGGACTGCGTCGGACAGGTGGTATACTGTTGGTTTTTTTTTTTCTTTTTACAGGAGATCGATGGCGTCGCAGGAATGAGTGTACAATAAAAGAAATGAAAACTGTGTTGTCTCTTTTATTTCATTAAAATACTTTTTTCTTGCTGTGTCTTTTTTTTAAACATTTAATAACTTTAGGATTAATATGGATCGGTGTCTTATTGACACCTCTCCATTATTAACCGGGCTTTTGTCACCGTGCAATCAACGGTGACATTAACCCCTTATATACCCCACTTGCCACCGCTACAGGGCAGTTGGAAGAGCCGGGTAAAGTGCCACAATTGGCACATCTTTTGATGCGCCAAAATTGGGGCTGCTGTAGCCTGGTATTATCAGGCTGTTGAGGGCCAAAATCCATGGCCTTGACAGTCTTTTAATACCAGGCCGCAGCAGTCTGCATTTTACTTGGCTGGTTAACAAAAATAGGGACCCCTACGCCGTTTTTTTTTTTCGAGGGGATCCCCTATTTTTGTTAACCAGCCAAGCTAAGCAGACTGCTGTGGCCTGGTATTATCAGGCTTGCAAGGTCCATGGATATTGGATCCTTACCAGCCTGAAAAACCAGGCCTCAGCGGTCTGCTTCATCTGGCTGGTTAACAAAAATAGGGGGACCCCACGCCAATTTTTTTCGAGGGGATCCCCTATTTTTGTTAATCATCCAAGATATGCAGACTGCTGTGGCCTGGTATTATCAGGCTGGCAAGGTCCATGGATCTTGGCTCCTTAACAGCCTGAAAATCCAGGCCTCAGCAGTCTGCTTCATCTGGCTGGTTAACAAAAATAGGGGGGACCCCACGCCATTTTTTTTTCGAAGGGAACCCCTATTTTTGTTAATCAGTTACCTCTGACGTCACTGATGGTGTCCCTGGCTGACCTGAAGTGAAAGTGGAAAGCAATCAATTAAGCTTTCCACTTCCTCTCCTGTCAGCCAGGAGAGGAGCTCATTCATTTGGGGGTTTACTGTGAGGCTGCAGCATTAGCTGCGGTCCTGCAGTAAACATTAACCCTTTCTGAAGGATTACACCGTGGGACCTGACTGTGCATGGGATAGGTAAGAATAATTTTGCTTTATTATTTTATTTTTATTACAGGAAATGGTTTTAGCAGGTAAATAAAATATGGTCAAAAACTGTGTGATTATTTCATTAAACTTCTTTTTTATTAAAGTGTGTGTGTTTGATTTTTCTTTCATACAATAGGATTAATAATTGATAGTTGTCTAATTGACAGCTCTCAATTATTAACCTGGCTTAAAGTGACCTTTCAATTGCAAGGTCATTTTAACCCCTTATTAACCCATTCGCCACCGCTACAGGGCAATGGGAATAGACGGGCAAAGTGCCAGAAAGGGCAAATCTAATTATAGATTTGTCTTTTCTGGGGTGTCTGGGGGCAGATGTTAGTAGCCAGGGGGGGCAAAAATAATGGTCCCTCTCTGGGCTATTATTATCTGCCCCCATTCGCTGGCTTTGTCTGTCTGGTTGCGAAAATAGGGCGGGAGCCCACGCATTTTTTTTAAACAATTTTACACCTCATATATATATATATATACATGTCATTGAATTTGTGACACATATATATATATTTATATTTATAGTTCATACACTTCTACATAGTATAATAGCCGCTAATTCAATTGCCGGCTTTTGTGAAAATGCAGAACCCGACATGAAATGACACTTGGTGTACATAGGGTTAACCATGTCTTTTCATGTCCTTTGCTATCTGATTTGCACAAACAATTACATCAGTCTATGTGTGCAAAATTTCACACCTGTAGGGGTTAATTAAAGGTGTAAATTCGTAGCAAAAAAGTCCGTTTTTTTTACAACGAATTTACACCTTTAATTAACCCCTACAGGTGTGAAATTTTGCACACATAGACTGATGTAATTGTTTGTGCAAATCAGATTGCAAACGACATGAAAAGACATGGTTAACCCTATGTACACCAAGTGTCATTTCATGTCGGGTGCTTCTGTCTTTTCACAGAAGCCGACTTTACCCGGCAATTGAATCAGAGGATATTTTACTATGTAGAAGTGTATAAACTATACATATATGTTATATATATATATGTCACAATGACATGTATATATATATATAATATATGTATTCTATGTGTGTATATTTAGTGTTTACAAGGAAATAAAGGTTTTTTTTAGTTGCGATATTTTGTTCCCATAGACTTACATGGGACTTCCGGCATCGGAATCGGATATCGCCGATATTTATTGATATCGGCGATACCATTCCGATCCGATATTTTTAGATATCGAGCAGTATCGCTCAACACTAGCGGCTATTATACTATGTAGAAGTGTATGAACTATAAATATAAATATATATATATGTGTCACAAATTCAATGACATGTATATATATATATATATGAGGTGTAAAATTGTTTAAAAAAAATGCGTGGGGTCCCGCCCTATTTTCGCAACCAGACAGACAAAGCCAGCGAATGGGGGCAGATAATAATAGCCCAGAGAGGGACCATTATTTTTGGCCCCCCCTGGCTACTAACATCTGCCCCCAGACACCCCAGGAAAGACAAATCTATAATTAGATTTGCCCTTTCTGGCACTTTGCCGTCTATTCCCATTGCCCTGTAGCGGTGGCGAATGGGTTAATAAGGGGTTAAAATGACCTTGCAATTGAAAGGTCACTTTAAGCCAGGTTAATAATTGAGAGCTGTCAATTAGACAACTATCAATTATTAATCCTATTGTATGAAAGAAAAATCAAACACACACACTTTAATAAAAAAGAAGTTTAATGAAATAATCACACAGTTTTTGACCATATTTTATTTACCTGCTAAAACCATTTCCTGTAATAAAAATAAAATAATAAAGCAAAATTATTCTTACCTATCCCATGCACAGTCAGGTCCCACGGTGTAATCCTTCAGAAAGGGTTAATGTTTACTGCAGGGACCGCAGCTAATGCTGCAGCCTCACAGTAAACCCCCAAATGAATGAGTTCCTCTCCTGGCTGACAGGAGAGGAAGTGGAAAGCTTAATTGATTGCTTTCCACTTTCACTTCAGGTCAGCCAGGGACACAATCAGTGACGTCAGAGGGAACTGATTAACAAAAATAGGGGATCCTCTCAAAAAAAAATTGGCGTGGGGTCCCCCCTATTTTTGTTAACCAGCCAGATGAAGCAGACCGCTGAGGCCTGGATTTTCAGGCTGTTAAGGAGCCAAGATCCATGGACCTTGCCAGCCTGATAATACCAGGCCACAGCAGTCTGCATATCTTGGCTGATTAATAAAAATAGGGGATCCCCTCGAAAAAAATTGGCGTGGGGTCCCCCCTATTTTTGTTAACCAGCCAGATGAAGCAGACCGCTGAGGCCTGGTTTTTCAGGCTGGTAAGGATCCAATATCCATGGACCTTGCAAGCCTGATAATACCAGGCCACAGCAGTCTGCTTAGCTTGGCTGGTTAACAAAAATAGGGGATCCCCTCGAAAAAAAAACGGCGTAGGGGTTCCCCTATTTTTGTTAACCAGCCAAGTAAAATGCAGACTGCTGCGGCCTGGTATTAAAAGACTGTCAAGGCCCATGGATTTTGGCCCTCAACAGCCTGATAATACCAGGCTACAGCAGCCCCACATTTGGCGCATCAAAAGATGTGCCAATTGTGGCACTTTACCTGGCTCTTCCCACTGCCCTGTAGCGGTGGCAAGTGGGGTAATAAGAGGTTAATGTCACCGTTGATTGCACGGTGACAATAAGCCCGGTTAATAATGGAGAGGTGTCAATAAGACACCGATCCATTATTAATCCCAAAGTTATTAAATGTATAAAAAAAAGACAAAGCAAGAAAAAAGTCTTTTAATGAAATAAAAGAGACAACACAGTTTTCATTAATTTTATTATACACTCATTCCTGCGACGCCATCGATCTCCTGTAAAAAAAGAAAAAAAACAAACCAACAGTATACCACCTGTCCGACGCAGTCCATAGTAACGACAGTCCCACGACGATCCAGCTCTGCTACATCGCAATGACAGGCGGAGCCTGTCATCGCGACGCAGCACAGCTGATTACCTGCTTCCCCGGCGGTGACGTCATCGGACTGACTGCTTTACGGCCGGGATTACCCAGCAGTCACTGCAGTTATCGTGAGAAACTGCATGTGACCGACGGGGAAAGATGATGGCGGCCATGAAGCAGTCCAGCCCGTGACCGCCGGAGATCTTCTGCCAGGTAAGTGCCGCTGACTCCTGACAGACCCGACCGACGGACACTGACAGTGACAATCCCGATTCCGGTATCCGATATGACGAAAATATCGGTACTCGGAATCGAAAGCCCGATACAGCTAATATCGGCCGATACCCGATATTTGCAGTATCGTATCGCTCAACATTAATCGTTACGCATTGAAAACTGGGGGTTAATTGGGTAAAGTTGTGGGGGGTAGGGCTGGCTTCAGGTTTTCGTGTGCCCGGGCGAAAGAGTGTCAGCGGGCCCTTTTAACACATACCAGAATTCATGATGCTCCGATACGACAGAGAAATATAGTTATAGTACAATGACAAATACTTCACTTTTTACATTACATGAGTGATATCTATTTTAAATTCTACAATAGCTCAAAAACCGGACAGTATATTCCTCCATACAGTATTATGGCCACCACATAGTGCGCCATACAGAATAATGAGCCCCATATATTGCTCCATACAGAATAATTGGTCCCATATAATGTTCCATACAGTATATGATGAGCTCCACATAATGCTCCAGTATATGATGGTCCCCATATAATGTGCCATACAGTATAGGACGGTCCCCATAGAGTATAATGAGCCCCACATATTGCTCCATACAGTATAATGAGTCGCATATAAAGCTCCATACATTATATGATGGGCCCCATATATTGCTCCATACAGAATGGGCTCCATATAATGCTTCATACAGAATAGGCCCCATATGTGCTCCATATGATGCTCCATACCCTATATGATGCCCATAAATAATGAACCCCATATGATGCTCCAGTATATGATGGACCCCATGGATGATGCTCCAGTGTATGATGGGCCTATATAATGCTACATATATAATGGGCCCCATATGATGCTGCAGTATATGATGGGCCCCGTATATGATGCTGCAGTATATGATGGGACCCATGGATGATCCTGTGTATGATGGGCCTATACACTGTGTGCAGAATTATTAGGCAAATGAGTATTTTGATCATATAATCCTTTTGATACATGTTGTCCTACTCCAAGCTGTATAGGCTTGAAAGCAAACTGACAATTATGCTAATCAGGTGATTTGCATCTCTGTAATGAGGATGGGTGTGGTCTAATGACATCAACACCCTATAAAAGGTGTGCTTAATTATTAGGCAACTTCCTTTCCTTTGGCAAAATGGGTCAGAAGAGAGATTTGACGGACTCTGAAAAGTCAAAAATTGTGAGATGTCTTGCAGAGGGATGCAGCAGTCTTGAAATTGCCAAACTTTTGAAGCGTGATCACTGAACAATCAAGCGTTTCATGGCAAAAAGCCAACAGGGCCGCAAGAAGCATGTGTGTTGATAAAAAAAACGCTCAAAATAACTGCCCATGAATTGAGGAAAATCAAGCATCAAGCTGCCAAGATGTCATTTGCCACCTGTTTTGCCATATTTCAGAGCTGCAATGTTACTGGAGTATCAAAAAGCACAAGGTGTGCCATACCCAGGGACATGGCCAAGGTAAGGAAGGCTGAAAAACGACCACCTTTGAACAAGAAACATAAGATAAAACGTCAAGACTGGGCCAAGAAACAGATTTTTCTAAGGTTTTATGGACAGATGAAATGAACTCTCTTGATGGGCCAGATGGATGAGCCCGTGGCTGGATCAGTAAAGGGCAGAGAGCTCCACTCCGACTCAGACGCCAGCAAGGTGGAGGTGGGGTACTGGTATGGGCTGGTATCATCAAAGATGAACTTGTAGGACCTTTTCAGGTTGAGGATGGAGTGAAGCTTAACTCCCAGACCTACTGCCAGTTTCTGGAAAACACCTTCTTCAAGCAGTGGTACAGGAAGAAGTTGGTATCATGATTTTCATGCAGCGCAATGCTCCATCACATGCAGCCAGATACTCCACAGTGTGGCTGGCCAGTAAAGGTCTAAAAGAAGAAAAAATAATGACATGGCCCCCTTGTTCACCTGATCTGATCCCCATAGAGAACCTGTGGTCCCTCATAAAATGTGAGATTTACAGGGAGGGAAAGCAGTACATCTCTCGGAACAGTGTCTGGGAGGCTGTGGTGACTGCTGCACGCAATGTTGATCGTAAACAGATCAAGCAACTGACAGAATCTATGGTTGGAAGGCTTTTGAGTGTCATCGTAAAGAAAGGTGGCATGTTGGTCACTGATTTTTTTTTGTTTGTTTTTGAATGTCAGAGATGTTTACTTCTAAATTTTGTGATGTTATATTGGTTTACCTGGTGAAAATAAACAAGTGAGATGGGTATAAATTTGGTTTTTATTAAGTTGTCTAATAATTCTGCACAGTAATAGTTACCTGCACAAACAGATATCCTCCTAAGATAGCCAAATCTAAAAAAAAAAAACACTCCAACTTCCAAAAATATTAAGCTTTGATATTTATGAGTCTTTTGGGTTGATTGAGAACATAGTTGTTGTTCAATAAATAAAATGAATCCTCTCAAACACAACTTGAATAATAAATATGCAAACAGTGTATAATGCTCCAGTGTATAATGGGCCCAGTATACGATGCTCCAGTGTATGATGGGCCCCATTTATAATGCTCCAGTGTATGATGGGCCCCATGGATGATGCTCCAGTGTATGATGGGCCTATATAATGCTCCATATATAATGGACTCCATTTATAATGCTCCATTGTATAATGGGCAACGTATATGATGTTCCAGTCTATGATGGGCCCCATTTATAATGCTCCAGTGTATGATGGGCCCCATGGATGATGCTCCAGTGTATGATGGGCCCCATTTATAATGCTCCAGTGTTTGATGGGCCCCATGGATGATGCTCCAGTGTACGATGGGCCTATATAATGCTCCATATATAATAGGACCCATATGATGCTCCAATATATATGATGGGCCCCATTTATAATGCTCCTGTGTATGATGGGCCCCATAGATGATGCTCCAGGGTATGATGGGCCTATATAATGATCCATATATAATGGGCCCCATATGATGCTCCAGTATATGATGGGCACCATGGATGATGCTCCAGTGTATGATGGGCCCCATGCATGATGCTTCAGTGTATGATGGGCCTATATAATGCTCCATATATAATGGGCCCCATTTATAATGCTCCAGTGTACAGTCATGGCCAAAAGTTTTGAGAATGACACAAATATTAATTTTTACAAAGTCTACTGCTTCACTTTTTCTAATGGCAATTTGCATATACTCCAGAATGTTATAAAGAGTGATCAGCTTAACAGCAATTACTTGCAAAGTCAATATTTGGCTAGAAAATGAACTTTATCCCTCAAAAACATTTCAACATCATTGCAGCCCTGCCTTAAAAGGACCAGCTAACCTCTTTTCAGTGATTGCTCCATTAACACAGGTGTGGGTGTTGATGAGGACATGGCTGGAGATCAATCTGTCATGATTAAGTAAGAATGACACCACTGGACACTTTAAAAGGAGGCTGGTGCTTGGCATCATTGTTTATCTTCTGTTAACCATGGTTATCTCTAAAGATACACATGCAGTCATCATTGCAATGCACAAAAATGGCCTAACAGGGGAAGAGTATCGCAGCTAGAAAGATTGCACCTCAGTCAACAATCTATTGCATCATCAAGAACTTCAAGGAGAGAGGTTCCATTGTTGCCAAAAAGGCTCCAGGGCGCCCAAGAAAGACCAGCAAGCACCAGGACCGTCTCTTAAAAGGGTTTCAGCTGTGGGATCGGGCTACCAGCAGTGCAGAGCTTGCTCAGGAATGACAGCAGGCAGGTGTGAGTGCATCTGCACGCACTGTGAGGCGGAGACTCTTGGAGCAAGGCCTGGTCTCAAGGAGGGCAGCAAAGAAGCCACTTCTTTCCAGAAAAAACATCATGGACAGACTGATATTCTGCAAAAGGTACAGGCAGTGGACTGCTGAGAACTGGGGTAAAGTTATTTTCTCTGATGAATCCCCTTTTCGATTGTTTGGGACATCAGGAAAACGCCTCATTCGGAGAAGACAAGGTGAGCGCTACCACCAGTCTTGTCTCATGCCAACTGTTAAGCATCCTGAAACCATTCATGTGTGGGGTTGCTTCTCAGCCAAGGGAATCGGCTCTCTCACAGTCTTGCCTAAAAACACAGCCATGAATAAAGAATGGTACCAGAATGTCCACCAAGAGCAACTTCTCCCAACCCTCCAAGAGAAGTTTGGCGATCAACAATGCCTTTTCCAGCATGATGGAGCACCTTGCCATAAAGCAAAGGTGATAACTAAATGGCTCAGGGAACAAAACATAGAGATTTTGGGTCCATGGCCTGGAAACTCCCCAGATCTTAATCCCATTGAGAACTTGTGGTCAATCATCAAGAGACGGGTGGACAAACAAAAACCTAAAAATTCTGACAAAATGAAAGCATTGATTGTGCAAGAATGGACTGCTATCAGTCAGGATTTGGTCCAGAAGTTGATTGAGAGCATGCCAGGGAGCATTGCAGAGGTCCTGAAGAAGAAGGGTCAACACTGCAAATATTGATTTGCTGCATTAACTCATTCTAACTGTCAATATAAGCTTTTGTTACTCATATGTTTGCAATTATTATATTTCTGTCTGTGACAAAAAAACATCTGTCAAACACACATAAAAACCAGAGGGCAGCAGATCATGTGAAAATATAATATTTGTGTCATTCTCAAAACTTTTGGCCATGACTGTATAACGGGCCCCGTATATGATGCTCCAGTGTATGATGGGCCCCATTTAGAATGCTCCAGTGTATGATGGGCCCCATGGATGATGCTCCAGTGTATGATGGGCCTATATAATGCTACATATATAATGGGCCCCAATTATAATGCTCCAGTGTATAATGGGCCACGTATATGATGCTCCAGAGTATGATGGGCCCCATTTATAATGCTCCAGTGTATGATGGGCCCCATGCATGATGCTCCAGTGTAAGATGGGCCTTTATAATGCTCCATATATAATGGGTCCCATTTATAATGCTCCAGTGTATAATGGACCCTATCTATGATGCTCAAGTGTATGCTGGGCCCCATATATAATTCTCCAGTGTATAATGCTCCCCATATATTGCTCCAAACATTAAAAAAATGAAATACCTCTCCTCGCTGGGCACTGCTCTACTCTGGACTCCTTAGCATCGCCATCTTCAAGCTCTCTGCACTTAGACTGTTCTGGTTGTGGGCGTACAGACGTGACATCATCGCGCTCTCTAACCTGAATGTCACTGTCAGGAAATGCGGAAGACGTTTACTGCGGTGGAGCAGGGAGAGGTAAGTATTGCAAGTGCTGGGGCCCTGAGCAAGCAGGGGGGCCCACTTGTGGGCGACGGCACTGGCACAGGGCCCCTCATTGCACACCAGTGTCTCTGACGGCGAGTGGGCCCCCCCACCGTCAGGGACACCGGCGTACTATGAGGAGCCCTGTGCTAGTGCTCTCGCCCACGAGTGGGCCCCCCACCTGCTCAGGGCAACGGCACTTGCCCTGGTGCGCCAGGTGCTGACGCCGGCCCTGGGGGGGTACAGCCCAGCTAGGGAGGTGGAAAAACTGGCATATGGTGAGGTGTAGGCTGGACGTTCAGCAGCTGCTAATGGAGGAATTGGAGAAGTCGGAGGAAGAGGAGCACAAAGCAAGCCATTTTGCTGGCAACCTATGTGTCATCAGGAAAAGGTGGGACAAAATCCTTTGAAACCCATGCATGGTTCATTTTAGTGAAGGTGAGATCACCAACATTTTGGGTCGACAGCCGGGTCCTTCTTTCTGTCAGGACTGATCCAGCAGCACTGAAGACTCTTTCTGATAGCACACAACCAGCAGGGCAAGCGAGCTCCTGTTAGGCATATTGTGCCAATTCAGGCCAGGTGTCCAGTTTACAGGCCCAGTAGTCAAAGGGGAATGAACTGTGAGGGAGAACATCGATAGGGAGGAGAGGTAATTTTGAACCATAGTTGACAACTGCTGTCTCCTGTCTGTTGCAATCGATTCAGTATTACCAGTCGTGTGAGCGTTACACGAGAAATCAGTCCTCAACATGGTCATGAAACCCCTGTCTCCAACGCCACTTTGGCTGTGTGCACCATGAACACCTCTTCCATTTGGCCCATAACGGCTCGTGGTAGAACCTGCACCGCTGCTGTGTGCTGGGAATGCCTCTAACAAACGGTTTACCAGAGTTGCTTGTTTGTTCGCCAATATTAGCTTTAGGTTCTCCTGTGGCATGATGGTCTGTAATTTACCTTTATAGCGTGGATCGAGGATGCTGGCCAACCAGTAGTCGTCATCCTTCATAATTTTGGCAATGCGGGGGTCCCTTTTTAGGATCCGCAAGACATAATCACACATGTGGGCCAATGTTTCAGGTGTCAATGATGCACTACCAGTGGTGGGTGGAGGAGCACTTTCTGCCAAATCCACATCCCTCCAGTCACGCACAAACCCTGTACCTGACCTTGGCAAGCCAACATTTTCTCATGCCCCTGAGAAGCATCCTCCTCCCCAAAATAATCATCCCCCTCATCCTCCTCCTCCTCTTCAACTTCTTCCTCCACCTCATCCAGGACAGTTCCCTGAGCAGACAATGCCTGTCATCAAGGCTTCCCTCCTCCTCCTCCTCCTCTGCTGCAGACGCCTGATCTTTAATGTGCATCAAAGTTTGCATGAGCAGACGCATAAGTGGGATGCTCATGCTTATGATGGCGTTATCTGTGCTTACCAGCCGTGTGCATTCCTCAAAACACTGAAGGAGTTTCCAGAGGTCTTTCAGCTTTGACCACTGCACACCCGACAACTCGATGTCTGCCATCAAACTGCCTGCCCGTTTATCCTCCCACAAATGCATTACAGCCTGCCTCTGTTCGCATTGCCTCTCAACCATGTGCATGGTGGAGTTCCACGTTGTTGCAATGTCTATGATTAGGCGGTGCTTGGGGAGGTGGAGTGATCACTGCAGCCTCTGCATACGACTGGATTCTACGGGCGAGCGACGGATGTGCGAGCACAGTGTTCGCACCTTATGGAGCAGGGCTGGTAACGCCAGATAATTATTTATGAAGCACTGCACCACCAGGTTCAAGGTGTGAGCAAGGCAAGGTATGTGTCTGAGTTTTGCCAGGGCTACGGCTGCCACAAAATTACGGCCGTTATCACTGACTACCTTGCCTGGCGCAAGACTGCCCAGCCATGACTCAGTTTCTCGCTGCAAGCAGTCGGCCAGTACATCCGCGGTGTGTCTGTTGTCGCCCTAAGACATCATCTTTAAAACAGCCTGCTGACGCTTACCACTAGCTGTTCGATAGTGGGACACATCGTGTGCAACACTGATAGCTTTGGATGGAGTGCTCGTGCGACTGCGTTCTGTCGACGAGCTTTTGCTTCTGGAGGAGGAGGAGGGTCGAACGCCTACAGCCAACTGTTGCCTATACCGTGGGCTAGGCAGCACTGTCCCACCACCGCTGTCCCCTGTGGACCCTGCATCCACCACATTAACCCAGTGCGCAATGATGGACATGTAATGCCCCTGGCCATGCTTACTGGCCATGCGTCTGTTGTGAGGTGCACCTTTCCACTCACTGATTGTTTGAGTGCATGGACAATGCGATCTTTCACATGCAGGTGGAGGGCAGGGATGGCTTTTCTAGAAATGGAGTGCTGACTGGGTAGGTCATAGCATGGGACAGCGTAGGCCATGAGATCTCGGAACGCTGCGCTTTCAACCAAACGGAATGGCATCATCTCTAATGAGATCAGTTTGGCAATGTAGGCGTTCAAAGTCAGTGTACGCGGATGAGGGGATGAGTACTTTCTTGTCCTACTCAGAGTGTCTGCTAGGGTGAGCTGGACTTGAGAGCTGCATATGGGGGAACTAGCGGTGTACATGACGGACTGAGAGGGGGTTTGTGATGGTGATGGTGGTGGTGGTGGTGATGGCCTAGATTCAGTCTTTCATTGCAAAAACATTGTGATTCCCTGACTGCATTGGACTTGCGACGACACCTCAACAACTCTTGCTGGTGGTGTGCTAACTGGTGGGCTTACAGTGGGGGAAGCGATGGAGCGTAGCTGGCTACATTCAGTCGGAGCAGGTGCACATGTGCTACCTGAGGTTTTGTAGTCCGTCCACGCTTGCAAGTGCATGGTGATAAAATGTCTAAGTATGCAACTGCTATTCAAATTTCTGAGATTTTTCCCTCGGCTAAAGGTCCTTCCGTACTTCTTACAGATAACCTTTGCCTCATCAATAGGATTTTGGTAAAAAAAGTGCCACACTGAACCCTTCCTACTATGGGATAAATTTTCTGGGCTTGCACGCTGTGCTAATTAGAAAGTCTGGCCAAGGTGTCCTGCAACTCTTTTTGTTTTTTTAACACGTTTTTGGACAGCTACGGGCCTGACAGATAACCGCTGCGGCGATGTCGATGCCTGCTGCGGATCCTTCTCCTCTTCTGAGCTATTGCCAGCACGACCCTCTACCCCCAATGGTTGCCAATCCGGGTCAACAACTGGGTCATCCATCACCTCCTCTTCAATTTCATCTGCACCTTCCTCTGTGTCACCGTGTAAGGTGGTATAGTATGCGGGAAGGGGCACCTGAGTTTCATCAGGGTCAGATTTTGGCTCAGTAAACTGCGAGGGCAATGTAGTGCTCTGGGTGAATGTACCAGCATACCAGCAGAATCATCTAGCAGTGGCTCCATGTCAGATTCATCTTGGACTGGGGAATTCAGGATTTGACTTGATAACCCAGGCATGGTATGTGAAAAGAGCTCCATGGAGTTATCTGAAGTGTGGCCTGCCTTCACTTTTGGTGGGGGTGAAGGACACAAGGAAATGTGTTGTTCCTGACCAGGAGCCTGCACTGACGACTCAATGCTTGCATTTTTTTGAAACTTCAGAAGAGGAGGCGATAGAGCTGGAGGCTGTTTCGGCAATGTAAGCCAAAACCTGTTCCTGATGCTTCGGCTGTAAAAGCGGTTTACCTACTCCCAGAAAAGGGAGCCTTCCAGGCCTTTTGGAGCCAGACGATGACGCAGGCTCAACACCTCCTGCCTTAGGTAATATTGTGCTTTTGGTACTACCAGCAGATGCACCACCACCACCATCAGTACGAGCTGGCCCCCCACGCCCACGTCCGGCCTCTTCAACCATACTTCCTCAAGTTTGTGAAAATGTACCCAAAATACCAGCAGATATATGGTACTGTTTCAGAAGCGTACAGCTGTATACGGTGAAGGGGAAAATTCTAAATCTCCGTATATATTTCGAGAGTAACATACAGACGTTCACAGGCTCAGTATGGATTAGAGCAGAATAAAAAAAGCAAAAAAAAGGGTACTGCATCAGAAGATACCAGGTGTATACAGTCTAGGGGTAATTGTAAATCTCCGTATATATTTCCAGAGTAACACACAGACGCTCACAGGCTCAGTATGGATTAGACTAGAATATAAAAAACATAAAAAGGGTACTGTATCAGAATATACCAGGTGTTTATAGTGTTGGGGTAATTTTAAATCTCCGTATATATTTCCGGAGTAACACACAGACACTCACAGGTTCAGTATGGATTACACCTGAATATAAAAAGCAGAAAAAGGGCACTGTATCAGAAGCGTACAGCTGTATACAGTGTTCGGTAATTTTAAATCTCCGTATATATTTCCAGAGTCAGACACAAACGCTCACAGGCTCAGTATGAATTAGACCAGAATTTAAAAAGCATAAAAAGGGTACTGTATCAGAAGAAACCAGGTGTATATAGTGTTGGAGTAATTTTAAATCTCCGTGTATATTTCTGGAGTAACACACAGACACTCACAGGCTCAGTATGGATTACACCAGAATATAATTAGCAGAAAAATGGTACTGTGTCAGAAGCGTACATTTGTATACAGTGTTGGGGTAATTTTAAATTTCTGTATATATTTCTGGAGTCTGACACAGACGCTCACAGGCTCAGTATGGATTAGACCAGAATATAAAAAGCAAAAAAATGGTACTGTATCAGAAGCGTACAGCTATATACAGTGTTGGGGTAAATTTAAATCTCCGTATATATTTCCGGAGTAACACACAGACACTCACAGGCTCAGTTTGGATTAGACTAGAATATAAAAAGCAGAAAAAGTGTACTGTATCAGAAGCGTACAGCTGTATACAGTGTTGGGGTAATTTGAAATCTCCGTATATATTTACGAAGTAACACACAGACATTCATAGGCTCAGTATGGATTAGACCAGAATATAAAAAGCAGAAAAAGGGTACTGTATCAGAAGAAACCAGGTGTATATAGTGTTGGGGTAATTTCAAATTTCCTCATATATTTCCGGAGTAACACACAGACGCTAATAGGCTCAGTATGGATTAGACCAGAATATAAAAAGCAGAAATTGGGTACAGCATCAGAAGATACCAGGTGTATATAGTGTTGGGTTAATTTTAAATCTCCGTATATATTTCCGGAGTAACACACAGAAACTCACAGGCTCAGTATGGATTAGACCAGAATATAAAAAGCAAAAAAAGGTACTGTATCAGAAGCGTACAGCTGTATACAGTGTTGGGGTAATTTGAAATCTCTGTATATATTTCCGGAGTAACACACAGACGCTCACAGGCTCAGTATGGATTAGACCAGAATATAAAAAGCAGAACAAGGGTACTGTATCAGAAGATACCAGGTGTATATAGTGTTGGGGTAATTTTAAATCTCCGTATATATTTCTAGAGTAACACACAAATAGTGTTGAGCGATACTGCTCGATATCTAAAAATATCGTATCGAAATGGTATCGCCGATATCACTAAATTTCGTCGATATCCGATTCCGATACCGGAAGTCCAATGTAAGTCTATGGGAACAAAAAATCGCAACTAAAAAAAAACCTTTATTTCCTTGTAAACACTAAATATACACACATAGAATACATATATATATATATATATACATGTCATTGTGACATATATATATACATATATGTATAGTTTATACACTTCTACATAGTAAAATATCCTCTGATTCAATTGCCGGGTAAAACCGGCTTCTGTGAAAAGACAGAAGCACCCGACATGAAATGACACTTGGTGTACATAGGGTTAACCATGTCTTTTCATGTCGTTTGCAATCTGATTTGCACAAACAATTACATCAGTCTATGTGTGCAAAATTTCACACCTGTAGGGGTTAATTAAAGGTGTAAATTCGTTGTAAAAAAAACGGACTTTTTTGCTACGAATTTACACCTTTAATTAACCCCTACAGGTGTGAAATTTTGCACACATAGACTGATGTAATTGTTTGTGCAAATCAGATAGCAAAGGACATGAAAAGACATGGTTAACCCTATGTACACCAAGTGTCATTTCATGTCGGGTTCTGCATTTTCACAAAAGCCGGCAATTGAATTAGCGGCTATTATACTATGTAGAAGTGTATGAACTATAAATATAAATATATATATATGTGTCACAAATTCAATGACATGTATATATATATATATATATATGAGGTGTAAAATTGTTTAAAAAAAATGCGTGGGCTCCCGCCCTATTTTCGCAACCAGACAGACAAAGCCAGCGAATGGGGGCAGATAATAATAGCCCAGAGAGGGACCATTATTTTTGGCCCCCCCCTGGCTACTAACATCTGCCCCCAGACACCCCAGAAAAGACAAATCTATAATTAGATTCGCCCTTTCTGGCACTTTGCCCGTCTATTCCCATTGCCCTGTAGCGGTGGCGAATGGGTTAATAAGGGGTTAAAATGACCTTGCAATTGAAAGGTCACTTTAAGCCAGGTTAATAATTGAGAGCTGTCAATTAGACAACTATCAATTATTAATCCTATTGTATGAAAGAAAAATCAAACACACACACTTTAATAAAAAAGAAGTTTAATGAAATAATCACACAGTTTTTAACCATATTTTATTTACCTGCTAAAACCATTTCGTGTAATAAAAATAAAATAATAAAGCAAAATTATTCTTACCTATCCCATGCACAGTCAGGTCCCACGGTGTAATCCTTCAGAAAGGGTTAATGTTTACTGCAGGGACCGCAGCTAATGCTGCAGCCTCACAGTAAACCCCCAAATGAATGAGCTCCTCTCCTGGCTGACAGGAGAGGAAGTGGAAAGCTTAATTGATTGCTTTCCACTTTCACAGGTCAGCCAGGGACACCATCAGTGACGTCAGAGGGAACTGATTAACAAAAATAGGGGTTCTCTTTGAAAAAAAAATGGCGTGGGGTCCCCCCTATTTTTGTTAACCAGCCAGATGAAGCAGACCGCTGAGGCCTGGATTTTCAGGCTGTTAAGGAGCCAAGATCCATGGACCTTGCCAGCCTGATAATACCAGGCCACAGCAGTCTGCATATCTTGGCTGATTAACAAAAATAGGGGATCCCCTCGAAAAAAATTGGCGTGGGGTCCCCCCTATTTTTGTTAACCAGCCAGATGAAGCAGACCGCTGAGGCCTGGTTTTTCAGGCTGGTAAGGATCCAATATCCATGGACCTTGCAAGCCTGATAATACCAGGCCACAGCAGTCTGCTTAGCTTGGCTGGTTAACAAAAATAGGGGATCACCTCGAAAAAAAAACGGCGTAGGGGTCCCCCTATTTTTGTTAACCAGCCAAGTAAAATGCAGACTGCTGCGGCCTGGTATTAAAAGACTGTCAAGGCCCATGGATTTTGGCCCTCAACAGCCTGATAATACCAGGCTACAGCAGCCCCACATTTGGCGCATCAAAAGATGTGCCAATTGTGGCACTTTACCCGGCTCTTCCCACTGCCCTGTAGCGGTGGCAAGTGGGGTAATAAGGGGTTAATGTCACCGTTGATTGCACGGTGACAATAAGCCCGGTTAATAATGGAGAGGTGTCAATAAGACACCGATCCATTATTAATCCTAAAGTTATTAAATGTTTAAAAAAAAGACACAGCAAGAAAAAAGTATTTTAATGAAATAAAAGAGACAACACAGTTTTCATTTCTTTTATTGTACTCTCATTCCTGCGATGCCATCGATCTCCTGTAAAAAAAGAAAAAAAAAAAAACCAACAGTATACCACCTGTCCGACGCAGTCCATAGTAACGAGTGTCCCACGACGATCCAGCTCTACTACATCGCAATGACAGGCAGAGCCTGTCATCGCGACGCAGCACAGCTGATTACCTGCTTCCCCGGCGGTGACGTCATCGGACTGACTGCTTTACGGCCGGGATTACCCAGCAGTCACTGCAGTTATCGCGAGAAACTGCATGTGACCGCCGGGGAGAAGAGGATGGCGGCCATGAAGCAGTCCAGGCCGTGACCGCCGGAGATCTTCTGCCAGGTAAGTGCCGCTGACTCCTGACAGACCCGACCGACGGACACTGACAGTGACAGACCCGACCGACGGACACTGACAATGACAGTGACAATCCCGATTCCGGTATTCGATATGACGAAAATATCGGTATTCGGAATCGAAAGGCCGATACAGCTAATATCGGCCGATATCCGATATTTGCAGTATCGTATCGCTCAACACTACACACAAACATTCACAGGCTCAGTATGGATTACATCAGAATATAAAAAGCAGAAAAAGGGTACTGTATTAGAAGCATACAGCTATATACAGTGTTGAGGTAATTTTAAATCTCCGAATATATTTCCAGAGTCAGACACAGACGCTCACAGGCTCAGTATGGATTAGACCAGAATATAAAAAGCAGAAAAAGGGTAATGTATCAGAAGTGCACAGATGTATACAGTCTAGGGATAATTGTAAATCTCCGTATATATTTCCAAAATCAGACGCAGACGCTCACAGGCTCAGTATGGATTAGCCAAGAATCTAAAAAGCAAAAAAATGGTACTGTATCAGAAGCGTACAGCTGTAAACAGTGTTGGGGTAATTTTAACCCCTTAACGACCGCCGATACGCCTTTTAACGGCGGTCATTAAGGGTACTTAAACCACAGGGCCGTTAATTAAAAAAAAAAGTGAATAACGCCCCCCAGAGGCGCATTTTCTGCGGGGTCTCGGGACCCCAGAGAACATGAATCGGGTCGGTTTTTACCGACCCCGATGTTGCGATCGCCGGTATTAACCCTATAACGGTGATCGCAACAAAAAAAAATGGTGTGCCATTTAATTTCTCTGTCCTCTGATGTCATTGGACATCAGAGGAGAGAGAAAAAGTGCCCCCCTACCCCTCTTGTGGCCCCCGATCCCCTGCATGTTGCCCCCGGGCCCTCCGTTGTTTTCCGGTGGGCGCCGCCATCTTTAGGGCCTAGAAAATGGCGGGCGCATGCTCAGTGCACCCGCCACGATGTGCTAGGGGGCTTGGGCAGTTTTCTCTGGGGTCTCGGCTGCCGAGGGTAGCCGAGACTCCAGAGAACATGATCCGGGTCGGTATTTACCGACCCCGGTGTCGCGATCGCCGTTATACCAAGTATAACGGCGACCGCAAAAAAAAAAAGATTTCTCTCCCCTCTGATGTGATCGCACATCAGAGGGGAGAGAATTAGGGTCCCCAGGTCCCCCGAACCCTCCCCCATACCTCCCAGTGTCCTCCGGCAGCTTCCCTGGCCTGCGATCCTCCCGGGTCTTCTTCCTGTGAAAAAAAATGGCGGGTGCATGCGCAGTGCGCCCGCCGAATCTGCCTGGTGGCAGATTAAAAAAAATGTTCCATTTATTCTCATAAAAGTACATTTTGATCACTGTGATAAACTATCACAGTGATCAAAATAAAAAAAAACAGTACATAACCCCACCATTTATCACCCTTAGTTAGGGACATATAATAAAATATATGAAATATAGAAATTATATTTATTTTCATTTTTCCATTAGGGTTAGGGTTAGGGTTAGGGCTAGGGTTAGGGTTATAATTAGGGTTAGGTTTAGGCTGGGTTCATACTGCGTTATGGCAGTCCGTTAGACGGACTGCGTTACACCGCGGTATATCGCGGTGTAACACGGTCCATTAACGCTGCCATTCACCCCCATTTGAGGGCGCATTGCGACACATGCCGTAAAGCGGCGTGCGTTCGTGACGTGCCATCATTCAGTGACGGAGCCTCAGACGCGGCCTGCAGCGTCTGGGCTCCGTCACCGCTAGCGCAGATGAATCATCTGCTGATTCCTCTGCGCTAGCGGGCAGGGCTGGCGACAGCACCCGGCACACCCGGGCAAGTGCGGGGGCCCTGAGCAGGTGGGGGGCCCACTCGCTGTCGGGCACCCCAGCGCCCGTTAGACGTGTCAGCGCCACCACTGGGCCCCCCCGCTTGCTTAGGGCCCCGGCAGCAGCCGGCGCAATACTTACCTATCCCCGTGCCTCCGCTGCCGCAGCTCCGGGCTCTAGGGGGCGCCGGCGCTTCCTCTCTCACAACAGCGGCGCTGAATGACGTCATCATTCAGCGGCCGGCAGTGGCAGAGAGAGCGCGGACGCCGGACAGGTGAGATGTGTGTATGTGTTCTGTCTGTGTGTGGTGCTGTATGTGTGTGTGTGTGTGTGTGCCTGCGCCTGCCTGTGTGTATGTGAGAGATTGCTGCCTGCGGTGCTGTATGTGTGATGGTGGTGGTAGGGGGAGGCAGTGATGGTGGTGAGGAGGCGATAATGATGATGATGGGGAGGCAATGAAAATGGGAAGGCGATGATGATGATGATATTAATGGGGAGGCAATGATAATGGGAAGGCAATGATGATGATGATATTAATGGGGAGGCAATGATAATGATGATGATGGGGAGGCAATGATGATGATATTAATGGGGAGGCAATGATAATGATAATGATGGGGAGGCAATGATAATGGGAAGGCAATGATGATGATGATATTAATGGGGAGGCAATGATAATGATGATGATGGGGAGGCAATGATAATGGGAAGGCAATGATGATGATATTAATGGGGAGGCAATGATTATGATGGGGAGGCAGTGATAATGGGAAGGCAATGATGATGATATTAATGGGGAGGCAATGATGATGATGGGCAGGCAATGATGATGAGGGGAGACAATGATGATGATAATGGACAGGCAATGATGATGATAGTGGGGAGTCTTTCCACAGCGCCCTTTCGTGAGCCGTAACCGTGCAGAACGCAGCACAGTGTAGAGGAGAGCTTCATATTTTGTATGGAGCATTATATTGGGTCCAGTATTCTGTATGGAGCATTATATAAGGATGGCGGGGTGACATCCTGCATGGGGTATTATATGGGTGATGAGGGGGAGACTATGTGGTGCCCGTAATATTGTATGGAGGACTGTACTGTCCGGTCTGTACTTGCGCTGTGAGGATTTGGCGGTTTTTGAGCTATTGTACAATTTACAATAGATATCACTCATGTAATGGAAGAAGAGAAGTGTTTGGCGTTGTGCTATACCCATATTTCTCGGCAGTATCTGTGCATCATGAATCGTGGTCTGTGTTAAGGGGGCCCACTGAGACTCTTTCGCCCGGGGCTCATAAAAACCTGGAGCTGGCCCTGCTAGCGGGTATAGCATAACACGATCGCGTTATGCTAATCCGTTACCAGCCGTCAACGCTATGTGTTGAACGGGCTGGTAAAACGCAAAATGAACCTAACCTTAGGGTTAGGGTTATAATTAGGGTTAGGGTTACAATTAGGGTTGTAATTAGGGTTGGGATTTAGGCTAGGATTAGGGTTAGGGTTGGGTTAGGGATAGGGGTGTGTTGGGGTTAGGGTTGGAGCTAGAATTGAGGGGTTTCCACTATTTAGGCACATCAGGGGGTCTCCAAACACGTGATGTTCAAAAAGTCAAATGGCGCTCCCTCCCTTCCGAGCCCTGCCGTGCGCCCAAACAGTGGTTTACCCCAACATATGGGGTATCAGCGTACTCAGGAAAAATTGCACACCAATTTCGGGGTTTCCAATTTCTCTTGTTACCCTTGGGAAAATAAAAAATAGCTGGCTAAAAAAATAATTTTTGAGGAAAAAAATAATTTTTAATTTTCACGGCTCTGCGTTTATAAATTTCTGTGAAGCACTTTGGGGTTCAAAGTGCTCACCACACATCTAGATAAGTTCTGTAGGGGGTCTAGATTCCAAAATGGGGTCACTTGTGGGGGTTTTCCACTATTTAGGCACATCTGGGGTACTGCAAACGGAACATGACCCCATCAATGTCTGCATTCCAAAACGTTATTACTTCCTTTCCAAGCCCTGCTGTGCGCCCAAACAGTTTCCCCCCCCCACATATTTGGTATCAGCGTACTCAGGACAAATTGGACAACAACTTTTGGGGTCCAATTTTCTTGTGAAAAATCAAAAATTTGGGACTTAAAAATCATTTTTGTAGAAAATTGTTTTTGGTTTTTTTTCACACCCAGGCATTATAAACTTTTGTGAAACACTTCGGGGTTCAAAGTGCTCACCACAGATCTAGATAAGTTACTTGGGGGGTCTAGTTTCCAAAATGGGGTCACTTGTGGGGGTTTTCCACTGTTTAGGCACATTTGGGGTACTGCAAACGGAACATGACCCCCATCAATGTCTGCATTCCAAAACGTTATTACTTCCTTTCCAAGCCCTGCTGTGCGCCCAAACAGTTTCCCCCCCACATATTTGGTATCAGCATACTCAGGACAAATTGGACAACAACTTTTGGGGTCCAATTTTCTTGTGAAAAATCAAAAATTTGGGACTAAAAAATCATTTTCGTGGAATTTTTTTTTTTTCACACCCAGGCATAGGGTGTCTAGCTTCCAAAATGGTGTTACTTGTGGGGGGTTTCCACTGTTTTGGCGCATCAGGGGCTCTCCAAACGCGACATGGTGTCCAATCTCAATTCCAGCCAATTTTGGTTTGAAAAAGTCAAAAGGCGCTGCTTCCCTTCCAAGCCCTGCCGTGCGCCCAAACAGTGGTCCCCCCCACATATGGGGTATCAGGGTACTCAGGACAAATTGGACAACAACTTTTGCTGTCTAATTTCTCCTGTTACCCTTGGGAAAATAAAAAATTGGGGACTAAATGATCAGGTTTGTGGAAAAAATATGATTTTTTATTTTCACGCCCGGGCGTTATAAACTTCTGTGAAGCACTTGGGGGTTCAAAGTGCTCAGCACACATCTAGATAAGTTCCTTAAGGGGTCTAGTTTCCAAAATGGGGTCACTTGTTGGGGGTTTCCACTGTTTAGGCACATAAGGGGCTCTCTAAACACGACATGGCATCCAGCCAATTCTGCGTTGAAAAAGTCAAACGGCGCTCCTTCCCTTGCGACCTCTGCCGTGCGCCCAAAAAGTGGTTTACCCCCACATATGGGGTATCGGCATGCTCAGGACAAATTGCACAAAAACTTTTGGGGTCTTGTTACCCTTGGGAAAATAAAAATTGGGGTGAAAAGATCACTTTTGTGGAAAAAATATGATTTTTTATTTTCACGGCACTACGTTATAAACTTGTGTGAAGCACTTGGGGGTTCAAAGTGCTCACCACAGAACTAGATAAGTTACTTGGGGGTCTAGTTTCCAAAATGGGGTCACTTGTGGGGGTTTTCCACTCTTTAGGCACATTTGGGGTACTGCAAACGGAACATGACCCCCATCAATGTCTGCATTCCAAAACGTTATTACTTCCTTTCCAAGCCCTGCTGTGCGCCCAAACAGTTTCCCCACCCCACATATTTGGTATCAGCATACTCAGGACAAATTGGACAACAACTTTTAGGGTCCAATTTCCTTGTGAAAAATCAAAAATTTGGCACTAAAAAATCATTTTTGTGGAATTTTTTTTTTTTCACACCCAGGCATTATAAACTTTTGTGAAACACTTGGGAGTTAAAAGTGCTCACCACAGATCTAGATAAGTACTTAGGGGGTCTAGTTTCCAAAATGGGGTTACTTGTGGGGGTTTTCCACTGTTTAGGCACATCTGGGGCACTGCAAACGGAACATGACCCCCATCAACGTCTGCATTCCAAAACGTTATTACTTCCTTTCCAAGCCCTGCCGTGCGCCCAAACATGTTTCCCCCCCCCCCACATATTTGGTATCAGCGTATTCAGGACAAATTGGACAACAAGCACTTGGGGGTTCAAAGTGCTCACCACACATCTAGATAAGTTCCTTAAGGGGTCTAGTTTCCAAAATGGGGTCACTTGTGGGGGTTTCCACTGTTTAGGCACATCAGGGGCTCTCTAAACGCGACATGGCATCCAGCCAATTCTGCGTTGAAAAAGTCAAACGGCACTCCTTCCCTTGCGACCTCTGCCGTGCACCCAAAAAGTGGTTTACCCCCACATATGGAGTATCGGCATTCTCAGGAAAAATTGCACAAAAACTTTTGGGGTCTTTTTACCCTTGGGAAAATAAAAATTGGGGTGAAAAGATCATTTTTGTGGAAAAAAATGATTTTTTATTTTCACGGCTCTACGTTATAAACTTGTGTGAAGCACTTGGAGGTTCAAAGTGCTCACCACACATCTAGATAAGTTCCTTAAGGGGTCTAGTTTCCAAAATGGGGTCACTTGTGGGGGGTTTCCACTGTTTAGACACATCAGGGCCTCTACAAATGCGACATGGCGTCCAGCCAATTCCGCGTTGAAAAAGTCGAACGGCGCTCCTTCCCTTCCGAGCTCTGCCATGCACCCAAACAGTGGTTTACCCCCACATATGGGGTATCAGCATACTCAGGACAAATTGCACAACAAATTTTGTGGTTCATTTTTTCTTTTAAGACTTGTGAAAATAAAAAAAAATTGGTTCCGAAGTAAAGCTTTTGCAAATCAAGTTAAATGTCAATTTTTTCCTTCCACATTGCTTCAGCTCCTGTGAAGCACCTGAAGTGTTAATAAACTTTTTGAATGTGGCTTTGAGCACCTTGAGGGGTGTAGTTTTTAGAATGGTGTCACTTTTGGGTATTTTCTATCATATAGACCCCTCAAAGTGACTTCAAATGTGATGTGGTCCCTAAAAAAAAATGGTGTTGTAAAAATGAGAAAACGCTGGTCATCTTTTAACCCTTATAACTTCGTAACAAAAGAAAATTTTGTTCCCAAAATTGTGCTGATGTAAAGTAGACATGTGGGAAATGTTATTTATTAAGAAATTTGTGTGACATATCTCTCTGATTTAAGGGCATAAAAATTGAAAATTTGAAAATTGCGAAATTTTAAAAATTTTCGCCATATTTCCATTTTTTTCATAAATAAAAGCAAGTCATATAAAAAATTTTTTTACCACTAACGTGAAGTACAATATGTCACGAAAAAACATTCTCAGAATCAGCTGGATTCGTTAAAGCGTTCCAGAGTTATAACCTCATAAAATGACAGTGGTCAGAATTGTAAAAAGTGGCCCGGTCATTAAGCTGCAAAATGGCTCTGTCACTAAGGGGTTAAATCTCTGTATATATTTTCGGAGTAACACACACACGCTCTCTGGCTCAGTATGGATTAGACCAGAATATAAAAAGCAGAAAAAGGGTACTGTATCAGAAGATAACAGGTGTTTATAGCGTTGGGGTAATTTTAAATCTCCGTATATATTTCCGGAGTAGCACACAGACGCTCACAGGCTCAGCATGGATTACACCAGAATATAAAAAGCAGAAAAAGGGTACTGTATCAGAAGATACCAGGTGTATAAAGTGTTGGTGTAATTTTAAATCTCCATATATATTTCCGGAGTAACACACAGACACTCACAGGCTCAGTATGGATTAGACCAGAATATAAAAAGCAGAAAAAGGGTACTGTATCAGAAGCGTACAGCTGTATACAGTGTTGGGGTAATTTTAAATCTCCGTATATATGTTTCGAGATTAATACACAGACGCTCACAGGCTCAGTATGGATTAGATCAGAATATAAAAAGCATAAAAAGGGTACTGTATCAGAAGATACCAAGTGTATATAGTGTTGGGGTAATTTTAAATCTCCCTATATACTGTATTTTCGGAGTAGCACACAGACACTCACAGGCTCAGTACGGATTACACCAGAATATGAAAAGCAGAAAAAGGGTACTGTATTAGAAGCATACAGCTGTATACAGTGTTGGGGTAATTTTAAATCTCCGTACATATTTCCAGAGTAACACACAGACGCTCACAGGCTCAGTATGGATTAGACCAGAATATAAAAAGCGTAAAAAGGGTACTGTATCAGAAGATACCAGGTGTATACAGTCTAGGGGTAATTGTAAATCTCTGTTTATATTTCCGGAGCCAGACACAGACGCTCACAGGCTCATTATGGATTAGACCAGAATATAAAAAGCAGAAAAAGGGTACTGTATCAGAAGTGTACAGCTGTATACAGTGTCAGGGTAGTTTGAAATCTCTGTATATATTTCGAGAGTAACACACAGACGCTCACAGGCTCAGTATGGGTTAGATCAGAATATAAAAAGCATAAAAAGGGTACTGTATCAGAAGATTCCAGGTGTATATAGTGTTAGGGTAATTCTAAATCTCCGTATATATTTCTGGAGTAACACACAGACACTCACAGGCTCAGTATGGATTACACCAGAATATGTAAAGCAGAAAAAGGGTACTGTATCAGAAGCGTACAGCTGTATACAGTGTTGGGGTAATTTTAAATCTCTGTATATATTTCGAGAGTAACACACAGATGCTCACAGGCTCAGTATGGATTAGACCAGAATATAAAAAGCAGAAAAAGGGTACTGTATCTGAAGATACCAGGTGTATACAGTCTAGGGTAATTGTAAATCTCTGTATTTATTTCCGGAGTAACACACAGACGCTCACAGGCTCAGTATGGATTAGACCAGAATATAAAAAGCAGAAAAAGGGTAATGTATCAGAAGTGTAAAGCTGTATACAGTGTTAGGGTAATTTTAAATATCTGTATATATTTCCGGAGTCAGACACAGATGCTCACATGCTCAGTATGGATTAGACCAGAATATAAAAAGCAGAAAAATGATACTGTATCAGAAGCATACAGCTGTATACAGTGTTGGGTTAATTTTAAATCTCCGTATATATTTTCGGAGTAACACACACACGCTCACAGGCTCAGCATGGATTACACCAGAATATAAAAAGCAGAAAAAGGGTACTGTATCAGAAGATACCAGGTGTATAAAGTGTTGGTGTAATTTTAAATCTCCGTATATATTTCCAGAGTAACACACAGACACTCACAGGCTCAGTATGGATTAGACCAGAATATAAAAAGCAGAAAAAGGGTACTGTATCAGAAGCGTACAGCTGTATACAGTGTTGGGGTAATTTTAAATCTCCGTCTATGTTTCGAGATTAACACACAGACGCTCACAGGCTCAGTATGGATTAGATCAGAATATAAAAAGCATAAAAAGGGCACTGTATCAGAAGATACCAAGTGTATTGTCAGGAGTCGAACTCAGTACCTCTTGTCCACTGGCCAGCAGGTCTACCATCTGAGCTATTCTGCTGGCTGCAAAGTTCCTTGCTGAACCCAGATACCATTGACTGTTCTTCCTGATTGGCTACACCTAGTGCTCTCTTGATTGGGCCTCTGATTGCCAATTACACACCCTATATAAACCTGGCCCTGTGGGTGTGTCATTGCGAGATTATTGTGCTTCCAGCCTTTAGTCAAGCTCTTTCTCCTGCTGTTCCTGCTGCTACAAACACTACTCTCCTGTGTACCGACCTCCTGCTGCCACCTGACTACGTTATCTGCCTGCTCCTCTGCTACCGAACTGCCTTTCCTGTGTACCGACCTCCGGCTGCCACCTGACTACGTTATTTGCCTGCTTCCCTGCTACAAACACTGCCTTTCCTGTGTACCGACCTCGGCCTGCCTTCTGACTACGCTACCTGCCTCTGCTTCCCCTAGTGTTTGCAGTAACATCGGCTCCAACCCAGACGGGATCCTGACAGAATAATCTCGCGCCAAAATGGAGTCCGCTGTGAACACCCTGAGGCGGCAAGTTACGGAGCTTCAAAGTTTTTGTACTGACTCTCAAGGAAAATATGCCAAGTTACAAACTGATTTCACGGCGATACAACAGGAAGTAATTGAGCTACAAAAACAACTACTGGACGTGCGCAATTCAGGGTCCGAATCAAACGCGCGGCTGCCGCTGCCTGCAAAGTTCAGTGGGGATCGCAAGCAGTACCGAGGACTCCTCAATCAATGCCGCATATACTTCCAGATGCAACCTGCTCCCTTTACCAGTGAGAGGAAGAAAGTTTTTTTCATGATAAATCTCCTGACGGATGAAGCTCTTGCTTGGGCTTCACCTTATGTAGAAAAAGACTATGCCCTCCTTAATGACCTGGAAGCTTTCATCGCAGCTATGAATCAAGTTTTTGATGACCCAAACCGCTGTGCCACAGCAGAAACCAAATTACATAATTTACGCCAAGGACGTCGCTCTGTTGCGGAATATACATCGGAGTTCCGTCGCTGGGTGGCCGACACCACCTGGAATCCAGCGGCCCAGAGAAGTCAATTTCGACGAGGGTTATCAGAACCAGTGAAAGACGAGCTTGCCAGGGTTGAGACCCCTGACCAGTTGGAGGACTTTATTCAACTATGTATCCGGATTGACCAGAGACTTACTGAAAGGAGAAAGGAGAGACTGCGAGCACTTGGGAATAGCCATGGCTTCTCATTTTCAGCATCAGACCACCAAGAAAAGACGCAAGTTGTGTCTGAACCGATGCAGATCGACGTCATCCGAAGACCACTCTCTGCACAGGAGAAGGAGAGGCGACGTGCAGAACATCTCTGCCTCTATTGTGGGGACCCTGGACACTATGCCATCAACTGTCCTAACAAAAGGACTATAGCCTTTACCAACAACAGGTCTGCCAGCAATACGGACCTTTCTCAGCAGTCGGATTCCATCTTGCAGACTATCTCATCAGTAACGCCAGAAATAGACAAAATACATACCACATCATCTCATTTTGTAATCCCCATTCAGGTTGTAATGGGCACCCAAAAAATACAATGCTCTGCCCTGTTGGATTCGGGAGCAGGAGGAAATTTTATGGACTTAAAATTTACACGTGATAATAATATTTCCAGTAGGACCAAATCCACACCAATTGAAATGGAAACTGTGGATGGATCACCTTTGTCTTCTGGACCTGTCACGCATGAGACAATCGAACTGGAGATTTGTATCGACCCGGATCATCATGAAGCTGTCAGTTTCCACCTTATTTCATCTCCGAAATTTCCGGTTATTCTAGGGATCCCCTGGTTTTCAGTCCATAACCCTTCTATCAACTGGGCATCAAGGACCATCACCTTTCCATCTGACTACTGTAAGAATAATTGTCATAAGGAACCCCCTGTTCTCCAACAAGTCCAAATCTCTGAGATTTCGCATGAGAAGGAAGAGAAACTACCACCTCAATATCAGCAGTTCTCTGATGTCTGCAGTAAGAAGAAAGCAGATCAATTACCTCCTCACGTCCTTACGACTGTCCCATTGAATTGCTGCCAGGAGCAACCATTCCATTTGGACGGATTTACAATCTTTCCGAACCTGAATTGAAGGTTTTAAGAAAGTTCCTGGATGAAAATTTAGAGAAAGGCTTTATTCGACCTTCCACATCTCCAGCTGGGGCACCCCTGTTCTTTGTTGAAAAGAAAGACTCCACTCTGCGGCCATGTATTGACTACAGAGAGATGAATAATATCACTGTCAAGAATCGCTACCCGCTACCCTTGATTCCTGAACTATTTGAGAGACTCCGTTCTGCGAAAATCTTTACGAAGCTGGATCTTAGAGGGGCTTAAAACCTCATACGGATTCGCCCAGGAGATGAGTGGAAGACCGCCTTCAGAACGAGATATGGACATTTTGAATCTCTTGTTATGACCTTTGGCCTTAGCAATGCCCCAGCCACCTTTCAACATTTTATTAATGATGTATTTCGAGATTTCTTGGACCAATTCGTTGTGGCTTATCTCGATGACATTCTTATATTTTCAGACACCTTGGAAGAGCATCGCAGGCACGTCCAGTTAGTCTTGGAACGACTACAGGAGAACCATCTCTACATTAAACTTGAAAAATGTGAGTTTGAACAAACCAGTATCCAATTTCTGGGATATATCATCTCCCCAGAAGGTTTGAGCATGGATCCCGGCAAAATCAATGCTGTAGTAGACTGGCCTGTTCCAAGAAATTTAAAAGACGTCCAGCGTTTCATAGGATTTGCAAATTTTTACCGAAAATTTATAAAGAACTTTTGACGGATCATACTACCAATTACTACACTAACAAAAAAGACCAAAGCATTTTTCTGGTCTCCGGAGGCACAGGAGGCTTTTGACAAGTTGAAAACTCTTTTTACGTCTGCTCCATTGTTAGTACACCCAAATCCTGAATTGCCATTTACTGTCGAAGTGGACGCCTCGGACTCTGCAGTGGGAGCCATTCTGTCTCAGCGAGTTGGGGACAAGATGCAACTTCACCCATGTGCGTTTCTTTCCCACACCATGTCATCTGCAGAAAAGAACTACGACATTGGTAATAAAGAACTGTTAGCCATTAAAGTTGCCTTCTCCAAGTGGAGACATCTTCTGGAAGGTGCCAATCACCCTGTGACTGTCCTCACGGACCACAAGAATCTTGAATTCCTCCGTACAGCAAAAAGATTGTCTGCAAGACAAGCACGATGGGCCTTATTTTTCTCAAGATTCAATTTATAATCTCTTACCGGCCTGGTTCAAGAAATGGCAAGGCTGACGCCCTGTCCAGGATGTGTTCGGAACCTCAGGAGAGGTCTAGTAATGATGATACAATTCTAGGCCCTAAAAATTTTTTGGGAATATTGCACTCTAGAGGACTAGGTAATAGAATTAAAGATGGATATCAAGAGGACTCTTTCCTTAACCATCCTTCGGAAGACGTCGATCTTTCATTCAAAGAGGGGTTTTGGATGCAGAAACACCAAATATATGTACCTGAATCTTCTCGCCTTGAAGTCCTCAAAAGTGTCCATGATTCTAAACTGGCAGGACATCCTGGAGTTGCAAAAACACAAGACTTACTACTTCGTTTCTTTTGGTGGCCTAATTGTAGGAAGGACGTGAGGAAATATGTTTCAACCTGTTTAACATGCGCACGAAACAAGACCCCACGATCGTCTCCTCTAGGACTCTTGCAACCACTCCCAGTTCCATCCAGGCCTTGGGGATCTATTTCCATGGATTTTATTGTGGAACTACCCCCTTCCAAACAGATGACCGTCATCCTTGTCATAGTGGACCGACTCACAAAAATGGCCCACTTTATTCCAACTGAAGGAATTCCTACTGCTGAAAAAACTGCAGAACTGATGATCAAAGAGGTATTCAGGTTACATGGAATTCCTGACAGCGTGGTGTCTGACAGAGGCGTTCAGTTTACGTCAAAATTTTGGAAGAGTTTCTGTACAGCCTTGGGAGTCACGGTGAATCTTTCTACCGCTTTCCATCCTCAGTCCAATGGCCAGACGGAGAGAACGAACCAGACTTTGGAGCAATACCTCCGTTGCTTCATTTCCTATCTTCAGGATGACTGGGTGGACTATTTACCAACAGCAGAGTTTGCCTACAACAACTCCATACATAGCGCTACATCTCAAACCCCATTTTTTGCTAATTATGGAGTACATCCAGTATTTATCCCTAATCTGCCAGTGAACACTCCCATTCCTGCTGTTAATGACAGGCTTACAAAATTACAGGAATCCCAGAAGGAATTATCAGAGATATTGCTCAAGACCCAGGAAGAATATAAGGAAGCAGCAGATAAACATCGGAGAGTGCCCCTGCTCTTCAGGTTGGAGACAAAGTTTGGCTGTCCACTAAAAACCTTAAGACACATGTGCCATCCTCCAAATTGGGTCAGAAATTCATTGGACCTTTTCAAATTTCTGCAAAAATTAACCAGGTTGCTTTTCATTTAAAACTTCCCAACAATCTAAAGATTCATCCAGTGTTTCACATATCCTTGCTCAAACCCTTCTGTGAAAACCCGTTTCCAGGAAGAATTCAGCCACCTCCTCCACCAGAAAGGATCCGTGGTGAAGAAGAATACATTGTGGATAAGATTCTGGACTCCCGAAAATTCAGAGGTAAACTGCAGTATCTGGTACAGTGGAAGGGTTACGGACCAGAGGAAAATTCATGGGAACCAAGGGACAACGTCCATGCTCCTAGACTAACAAGAGCCTTTCATCAAAGGTACCCGGATAAGCCAGCTCCTGAGATGTCCAGAGGCCATCCTGGAAGGAGGGGAGTACTGTCAGGAGTCGAACTCAGTACCTCTTGTCCACTGGCCAGCAGCTCTACCATCTGAGCTATTCTGCTGGCTGCAAAGTTCCTTGCTGAACCCAGATACCATTGACTGTTCTTCCTGATTGGCTACACCTAGTGCTCTCTTGATTGGGCCTCTGATTGCCAATTACACACCCTATATAAACCTGGCCCTGTGGGTGTGTCATTGCGAGATTATTGTGCTTCCAGCCTTTAGTCAAGCTCTTTCTCCTGATGTTCCTGCTGCTACAAACACTGCTCTCCTGTGTACCAACCTCCTGCTGCCACCTGACTACGTTATCTGCCTGCTCCTCTGCTACCGAACTGCCTTTCCTGTGTACCGACCTCCGGCTGCCACCTGACTACGTTATTTGCCTGCTTCCCTGCTACAAACACTGCCTTTCCTGTGTACCGACCTCGGCCTGCCTTCTGACTACGCTACCTGCCTCTGCTTCCCTAGTGTTTGCAGTAACATCGGCTCCAACCCAGACGGGATCCTGACATGTATATAGTGTTGGGGTAATTTTAAATCTCCGTATATACTGTATTTCCGGAGTAGCACACAGACACTCACAGGCTCAGTATGGATTACACCAGAATATGAAAAGCAGAAAAAGGATACTGTATTAGAAGCATACAGCTGTATACAGTGTTGGGGTAATTTTAAATCTCCTTACATATTTCCAGAGTAACACACAGACGCTCACAGGCTCAGTATGGATTAGACCAGAATATAAAAAGCATAAAAAGGGTACTGTATCAGAAGATACCAGGTGTATACAGTCTAGGGGTAATTGTAAATCTCTGTTTATATTTCCGGAGCCAGACACAGACGCTCACAGGCTCATTATGGATTAGACCAGAATATAAAAAGCAGAAAAAGGGTACTGTATCACAAGCGTACAGCTGTATACAGTCTAGGGGTAATTGTAAATCTCCATATGTATTTCCAGAGTCAGATACAGACGCTCACAGGCTCAGTATGGATTAGACCAGAATATAAAAACTAGAAAAAGGGTACTGTATCACAAGCGTACAGCTGTATACAGTCTAGGGGTAATTGTAAATCTCCGTATATATTTTCGGAGTCACACACAGATAGCCAGCATGTATTTGTCTGTGATACCAGCCGGTACACGGTAGTGTGTGAGGAGCGTACAACTCTATACGGTGTGGGAAAAAATTAACGCTTGGTAACTGTGCAGAAAAAAAGAATAAAAGTATTAGTGCTGTGTAAAAAGCAGTCTCCACCGCAGTGTACACACAGCAATACAGCTAGCAGGCAGCCTATTAACCACCGCTGCTGCACACAAGAAAATCCTCCCCTGTCCCTGCACACTAACTGTACAGCACAATTGCTATCAGCACAAGCACATAAGAACTTCTGTTTCCAGCCCAAACTCTCTCCTTACAGCGTCAGCAACCTCTCCCTACTGTTAAGATCGGCAGAAGTAAAATGGCATTCGGCGGTCAGGGCTTTATAGACACTATGACGCCCCCTAAAGCAAGCCAATCACTGCAATGCCCTTCTCTAAGATGGTGGTGGCCGCTGCCCATGTCATCTCGTTGCCAACAGTGTACATCCTTGCTCATTGGCTGAGAAAAGGTGCCTGCAAGCATTATGGGAAAACCGACTTTGGCGCTCGGGTCGACGACCGCATGGCCGACTTGACGCTATGGTCGGGTATCGCTCGGCGAAACCCGACTTTGGCGAAAGTCGGCGACTTTTGAATCTGACCGACCTGTTTCGCTCAACTCTATTAAAGATTCCATAATAGCAGGGTCTGTACCACAGGACTGGTGTATAGCAAATGTGCCAATATTCAAAAAGGGGACAAAAACTGAACTTGGGAATTATAGGCCAGTAAGTTTAACCTCTACTGTGTGTAAAATCCTGGAGGGTTTTCTAAGAGATGCTATACTTGAGTATCTTAAGAAGAATAACCTCATGACCCAATATCAACATTGGTTTACGAGGGACCATTCCTGTCAAACTAATCTGATAAGCTTCTATGAAGAGGTAAGTTCTGGACTGGTGTGGACGTGTTGTATATGGACTTTTCAAAAGCTTTTGATATGGTGCCACATGAAAGGTTGATACATAAAATGAGAACAATGGGGATAGGGTAAAATATGTGTAAGTGGGTTCAGAGCTGGCTCAGGGATAGGAAACAAAGGGTGGTTATTAATGGAGTAAACTCAGACTAGGTCACAGTTAACAGTGGGCTACCACAGGGGTCAGTAATGGGCACACTTCTTTTTAACATATTTATTAATGACCTTGTAGGGGGCATACAGAGTAGAATGTCAATATTTGCAGATGACACTTAACTGCAGGGTAATAAATACAGAGGAGGACAATTTTATATTACAGGAGGATTTATGTAAACTAGAAGCTTGGACTGATAAATGGCAAATGAGCTTTAATGGGATAAATGTAAGGTCATGCACTTGGACAGAAGAAATAGGATGTATTATTAATTGTAAAACACTGGGTAAAACATTCACTGAAAAAGACCTGGGTGTATGGGTGGATGACAAACTTACATAAGGCCTCTATAAGATTGAGTGGATGCTCCAAACAATTTAAAAGTGACATGTTCCCTACTGTATGACATTAGTAACAGAAGAATGTTTTTGGACCTGTCGATAAGACCTGTATAAGATTGAGTAGATGCTCGAAACAGTTAAAAAGTGAAATGTCCCCTACTGTAGTGTATGACGTTAGTAACAGAAGAATTTTTGGGGCGGGAATGGGAATGTACAAGATGATCAATAACAGGGCAGCTATGGGAAGCACAAGATCCAGGATCCAGCCTACCACTATTATTTATCTACCCAACAACAATTACCAGAGAGCATTTAATGCTCATCAGAAGATAGGTGTAACAGATGCACATCTCAAGTTTGGTATGTAAGATACCTGTGAGAATTTGATGCCAAAGATGCACATAATCTAGAAGATAGGCTCAAAACAATTTCAAACTCAGATCTCGCCTGCTGAATCACGTTTGTAAAAAAAATGAAATAAATTAATTTCAATTTGCAACAGCTCTGCACACAGAACAAATTCAACGCCATTAAATGAAAAGGTTGGATATAGCGGGCTGTATCACGTTTATCAGCAGAAAAAAAAATATTTGAATGTGCTTGAGGTCTGCATACAGCTTCATATCACAGCCACAAAATGACAATGTGGGATACGGCAGTCTGTATCACGTTCATCAACAGAAAAAATTAGAACTTTTTTTTAATGCTCGTTAGGTCTGCAGACAGGTTCATAACACCACCACAACATAACAATGTGGGATACGGCAGGCTGTATCTCATTCAGCAACAGAAAAAAATTTGAATTTTTTTTAATGCGTGTTAGGTCTGCAGACAGGTTCATATCACCGTCACAACATGACAACGTGGGATATGGCAGGCTGTTTCACATTTAGCTATTGAAAAAATATTATTTAGAATGCTATACTCGTGCATGGAGCACAATAGAAGCAGTGCACAACACGCTTGTACGACATGTGCCCTGCTGGCTTTGTCTGTGGACTTCTGTAATGGCCCAAAAAAAAAAATTCCCGGAAGATAAATTTTACAGCCACACTGGACAGTAGCTAGCTACACAATCTAATTGATATACAACCGCCTAACTAACTACCTAAAATCTTACTGTTATCAGTGGCAACGTCAGGAGCAGCCTCTCTGCGCTGTTACAGTATCAAAATGGCACTAAAACAAGATGTCTGCTATTTATATGGAGAGGGAGATGTGATTTCAGCAGCCAATGACACAAGCCTTAGTGTCAGGACATTGTGGGTGTTTCCTGATTGGCTAGCCGCAATGTGCACACATAAAGTTAGGAAAAAAAAAATGACTGCTGTGCTTACAAGAACACTGCGCCTCTGAGCTTTGCAAACCCACTCCCCTCATCAAATACATGCCAAACACTCATGATACATCACCATTATCATTGCTAAAGTGCTGAAAATATTTTTGTGGCAACGCAAATATTTTCCCACACTTTTAACGAATGTTACTGATTTTTACAGATTTTATAAAATTTTGCTTGTGTTTCCGATCATGAATCTGAATGTGCCATATTCGTGCTGAATTTATGTTTGGCGATTGTTTTCTGAACAAATTCCCTCATCACGAGTGCTGTGGTCTTACAGCATCATAAGAATGTGTTACAACAGCATGATATCTGGTCAATTCTTAGTTTATCATTATGCACAATAAAAAATTATATTGTGGTACCGTGTTAGCCAGAAAAATCAATGTCAATATTTTTATGCCCAAAAATGAAAAAGTAAGTATTCTCGGAGCTATACCTTTATTGGCTAACCAATAAATCACTCCAAGAATACTTTTGTCATTTTGGGGCATAAAAGTATTTATATAGTTTATCATTAAAAATTCTTAAAACTTATGCATCAGAATTGGTCAAAGTTATACTTCAACTGTGACAAAAATCCACACAAGTTTCCCTTAGATGCTGGTTCACAAATAGGAATGCAATGAAATCTACTGAACCACTGCCGGAAGGGTTTCATAAATCTTCTCCTCCTCTTCGTTCAGAATGCTTGACCTTTTCTGTTTATTCAGTACAGTATCATCTGCATACCATATTAAAACTAAACAAATGTATCAAAAATTCAAAAGCATTACAAAAGGTTATTCTCTAGAAGAAATAAACAGTCTAACACTTGCCAATTCCCTTACAAGAAAATGACTTACAAGCTGCAAAAGATGAAAAAATAAAACAAACAAAATTTGGTCCATTTTCTAAGCAATAAATAATGGTAAATAATTTACTACATATTTTTAGCCACAAATATCATCGAATTCAAAGTAAGAAATTTTAACACTCTTGCCAGTAGCTGTCCCTTCTGTACCTCCTTTTGTTCACGCTACATACTAGTTCTATTTTGCTCTTATGACTTGCAATGCTGCCCAGCCTGGCCATTTAGTACTTTTTCCTGCTGTGGGCCATTGACGGAGCTGCTCTCTATTTAAACTCCTCTGTCTCCCATTTCCAGTTATAAATGATTCTTTATCTGATTCATACCTCTGTGAACTTCTCTGGTTGTTTTAATATTATATCTTGTTCTTGTTTCTGACCTCGACCTTATTGCTGATTATACTTCTGACATAAAATGTTGTCCATTATTAATAATTCTTGGTTCTGGCCTGGTTACTATGCTATTCCTGCCAGTTAGCTCTACCGGCCAGCAGCTACTCTGAGGACTTAACCCAGGGTCCTTGTGTAAGTTCACATCCATGTGCAGAAGTTAGAAGGCGAAGACCAAGTCTTCCTTGGGACCTGATAGTAAGAGTGGCTAGCTCAAAGCCTGTCAGTGGAAGTCCTATTTGGAGTTCAGGCGACTATGGAGAAAGCCACTTTATAGTAATCTAAGCAAGCAAATGAATGGGTCTGGGGCTTTTTACATATATATTTAATGTCAAAATAATTCTGTTACTAGGGCATATAGAAAACAGTTGCTTGTACTAGACTGGTAATTTTTGTTTTGTTTTACCTTTCCTAAAAGACAACTCTTTTTTGTTTATTTTTTATTTTATTTAATTTTATTAAGTTTTATTTCCATTTTACCCACATATACATCTAATCTATTGCAATAAAGCCACTTCAAATAATTAACTCCATGAGCAGTTAGAATCATCTGTCTTTATAGATGCAATACATCAGGAAAGATTTATTATGCTGGTCCCCTCAATGCCACAGCGTGGTGGCTATCAGCCACAGTAGACCGTAAGTTTAGATAGCAGCTATCTTTTCAGACTTCCCCATGCACATGAACACTTGTGTTCCGTCCTCACTAAATGAGGCAGAGTCATGTAGCTATACAGGCAGATAAACCGCAATACCGGAGTCCAGTAAGGAGACTGTGGTTGAGTCTGCTTTTATTGAACGTGATATTGGTGCGGTGAAACTGTAAACAATCATAATACATACAATCAGGGCAGGGTACAGCAAAAATACATATTGTACATGACATACATTGTGCATGAACATTTACACACTAGTAGCTGACAGGAATTAATTATAAAGAGCACAAATACATACGGGCAATGCAATCACAAGGGGACAGAAATGGATGAGCTCCTTCTTAGATGCCAGCTGAAGCAAAAATGGAGGAAAATGGAGGGACAGCTACCATAATGCATTGCAAAAGAAGGGAGGAGATTCAGATATTGGAAAATAGAAAAAACAAAATATGACATGAACATGACTCTGGCCGCTAGAGGGAGCCAAAACACTGCAGATGAATAAAGATAGTTAAAGGGAATCTGTCACCCTAAATTGGCGGGATATTTAAATGATGGCAGTCAGGTCAGATGGGCGGTGTTTTGGGTACTTGCCATAACATGTTGTTCACCGCTGTCTCCATTATTTCTGGGAATTGTAGTCGTTGCCCTCCAATGACCTGGTTCATCACTGGATAATTGGACTCTCATAAGAGTTGTGAATAATTATGTGTGATGCCATTTTTACTGATTGCCAGTTTTCGGACAGGCATGTACAGATCCTTAATATTCTTGACCGACTGTTTTTGGTTCAGTAGGGTTGGATCGTCAGCTTATTTTTTCAATTTTTTCTTTCTCTTTTACTTCCTTTTTACTTTTACCTGTATGGACCAATTTACCATCAATTTGTCTATGGACATCATATTTCAGTACAGGCAGTTATTGTTTTTCAGTCTGGATCATTTGTTTTCACTTCATTGTTACCTTCATCCTATGTGCACTGTTCGATACACATAGGATTGCTTGGCTACTTAGGCTGCCTGGGTTCTTGCCCATCAGGAGTTACAACGCCTCATATGTTTCTTTTTACATAACATACACTTCATATTATTATTTTTCTATTATCATTTTTTATTTTTCATTTTCTTTATCTATTTTCTGTTTAAAATACTCACCTATAACTACTAATAAATGATTCAGCTATTCATCATGCCCCATGTTTCTATTATGTATGATTGGTTTGGATGTGTATGGCTGTTCCTTGTGTATTCCCTCATGTATTCCGTTTGTCCTTTCTGTGTACCCGGTAACCTTGTTGCCTCCTCTTTCAGCATTGCGCATGCGCATGATTACATCATCGTAACACAAGCAACACCAGGCGTGCGTATCAGTGCACACCATTTGCGTGCCACTGCACGCCTGCGCAGTAGCTTTTGATGTGTGGAGATGTCCACACACCCGTATCCATTGGCTGTTAGCTACGCCCCTCTGTATGGGCTGGGCGGCTAGTGCTGCACACAGCTGACAATGTTTTGAACCCAATCAACAACAGGTATTTAAGACTGGTATTACTTAGTTCACTTTCCCTGATGAAGCCGCACAGGTTGCGGCGTAACGCGTGGGATCACGTTTAGCTTCACCGTCCACATTCCTGCCCTTTTTTCTCGTATCATGAGGAACATCTTGGGTAATTATTACTTCCTTTCAGCGGTTGCTACTACTATCAGGACTGATCTTATGTCCTGCACAGATATTGTTCTGTGTGCAACAGCTTTTTGAATATCTGATGGCTATCTTTTTCTGATCACTCTCAGACATGAGATTAACTCTGTCTTTTTACAGAGAATACTTTTCTTAAAATATTTCCGGGCTTCTCGGAGCTTATCTTGCTCCTTTTTGTCCTCTGTTTAAATTATTTTTCACGCTCATAATTTTGGTCCATACAGGTTTTTTCATTTTCATTTTCATTATGTGCCGGATGGCTTCATATTATTGTTTTTCATTGTTTTTCTGTTAATGTTGTTATACATGCATTATTATCCACTTTGTCTTTATACTTTGGGCTAGGTTTGTGGGACGGTTGCATCATGTTTTTAATTATGTTTTATCTCACTTTTTTGTATTACCAATAATAAATATGGTTGATTTTTTCACGTATCAATTTTGGTGCGGTGTGCGTTTCATACGGTAGTGTCTTTTTCTTTTTTGTTCGCCTTGTTATATCCTCTACCGATTCGCACCTCCCGATTATTATCTTTAGTATACGTAGTGCGCCCATATTTTCCTAAAAGCTTCCTGTTTCCTTTTGGCTTCACCCTGGTGGTGGCCTTTTCTTTGAGGCAGCACACGTTCTATTATGAACGAATGTATACTTTTTCCTGTGGTATTTTTAATGCCGTTTTTATTATTTTGCTTTATTGCAGATAAAATTATCAGCGTGATATTTTTGGCTTTATTTATATTGTCTTTTTACCTCGTTTTTTTCTACATTGATTCTTTGTGCGCTTTTACTATAGCCAGGATGGATTGGGACTCCAGGGAGGCAGCTTGGCGTGCCCAATCCGCTAATGTTTTTTCATCATCAGATCAGGTTACACCCAGCTCCGATTTTTCCCAAATGACCTCTGAATTGACCGCTTTACATAAAAGCGGTATCAGATTATGGTGGAACATACAGAGTTTAGAGGAGTACATCAAGACAAATATTGTGCCTAGGGGGCTCAGGATTCCGATTTACCCGGCTTGGGAACCGTCAAACAGTTTTCGCAACACATGGGAACAGGGCCTCCTACGTTGTTCCAATATTATTATGAATATGTTATTGGAACATGATAGGGAATTGTTGGTGGCAACTAAAAATAATATCAAAGAACTTGAACATAAACTTGTCACATTTGATGACACTACACAAGTCCAGCCCTTTAACCCCTTCACCCCAAGGGTGGTTTGCACGTTAATGACCGGGCCAATTTTTACAATTCTGACCACTGTCTCTTTATGAGGTTATAACTCTGGAACGCTTCAACGGATCTTCGCGATTCTGAGATTGTTTTCTCGTGACATATTGTACTTCATGATAGTGGTAAAATTTCTTCCATATAATTTGCATTTATTTATGAAAAAAACGCAAATATGGCAAAAATTTTGAAAATTTTGCAATTTTCAAATTTTGAATTTTTATTCCCTCAAAACAGAGAAATATGTCACACAAAATAGTTAAGAAATAACATTTCCCACATGTCTACTTTACATCAGCACAATTTTGGAAACAAAATTTTTTTTTGTTAGGAAATTATAAGGGTTAAAAGTTGACCAGTGATTTCTCATTTTTACAACAAAATTTACAAAGCCATTTTTTTTCTGGACCACCTCATATTTGAAGTCACTTTGAGGGGTCTATATAGCAGAAAATACCCAAAAGTGACACCATTCTAAAAACTACACACCTCAAGGTACTCAAAACCACATTCAAGAAGTTTATTAACCCTTCAGGTGCTTCACAGGAGCTGAAGCAACATGGAAGGAAAAAATTAACATTTTACTTTTTAGTCACAAAAATGATCTTTTACAAACATTTTTTTTTATTTTCACAAGGGAGAAAGGAGAAATAGGACTGATAAAGTTGTTGTGCAATTTCTCCTGAGTACGCCGATACCCCATATGTGGGGGGGAACCACTGTTTGGGCGCACAGCAGGGCTCGAAAGGAAGGAGCACAGTTTGACTTTTCCAAACCAAAATTGACTGGAATTGCGAACGGACGCCATGTCGCGTTTGGAGGGCCCCTGATGTGCCTAAACAGTGGAAACCCCCCACATGTGACCCCATTTTGGAAACTAGACCCCCTAAGGAACTTATCTAGATGTGTGGTGAGCACTTTGAACCCTCAAGTGCTTCACGCAAGTTTGTAATGTAGAGCAGTGAAGAAAAAAAATCATATTTTTTCCACAAACATGATGTTTTAGTCCCCAAATTTTTATTTTCCCAAGGGTAAGAGGAGAAATTGGACCACAAAAGTTGTTGTCCAACATGTCCTGAGTACGCTGATACCCCATATGTGGGGGGAACCACTGTTTGGGCGCACGGCAGGGCTTGAAAGGGAAGGAGCGCCGTTTGACTTTTCCAAACCAAAATTGGCTGGAATTGCGAACGGACGCCATGTCGCGTTTGGAGGGCCCCTGATGTGCCTAAACAGTGGAAACCCCCCACATGTGACCCCATTTTGGAAACTAGACCCCCTAAGGAACTTATCTAGATGTGTGGTGAGCACTTTGAACCCTCAAGTGCTTCACGCAAGTTTGTAATGTAGAGCCGTGAAGAAAAAAAATCATATTTTTTCCACAAACATGATGTTTTAGTCCCCAAATTTTTATTTTCTCAAGGGTAAGAGGAGAAATTTGACCACAAAAGTTGTTGTCCAACATGTCCTGAGTACGCTGATACCCCATATGTGGGGGGAACCACTGTTTGGGCGCACGGCAGGGCTTGAAAGGGAAGGAGCGCCGTTTGACTTTTCCAAACCAAAATTGGCTGGAATTGCGAACGGACGCCATGTCGCGTTTGGAGGGCCCCTGATGTGCCTAAACAGTGGAAACCCCCCACATGTGACCCCATTTTGGAAACTAGACCCCCTAAGGAACTTATCTAGATGTGTGGTGAGCACTTTGAACCCTCAAGTGCTTCACGCAAGTTTGTAATGTAGAGCCGTGAAGAAAAAAAATCATATTTTTTTCCACAAGCATGATGTTTTAGTCCCCAATTTTTATTTTCCCAAGGGTAAGAGGATAAATTGGACACCAATAGTTGTTGTCCAACATGTCCTGAGTACGCTGGTACCCCATATGTGGGGGGGAACCACTGTTTGGGCGCACGGCAGGGCTTGAAAGGGAAGGAGCGCCGTTTGACTTTTCCAAACCAAAATTGGCTGGAATTGAGAACGGACGCCATGTCGCGTTTGGAGGGCCCCTGATGTGCCTAAACAGTGGAAACCCCCCACATGTGACCCCATTTTGGAAACTAGACCCCTAAGGAACTTATCTAGATGTGTGGTGAGCACTTTGAACCCTCAAGTGCTTCACGCAAGTTTGTAATGTAGAGCCGTGAAGAAAAAAAATCATATTTTTTCCACAAGCATGATGTTTTAGTCCCCAATTTTTTATTTTCCCCAGGGTAAGAGGAGAAATTGGACCACAAAAGTTGTTGTCCAACATGTCCTGAGTACGCTGATACCCCATATGTGGGGGGGAACCACTGTTTGGACGCACGGCAGGGCTTGAAAGGGAAGGAGCGCCGTTTGACTTTTCCAAACCAAAATTGGCTGGAATTGCGAACGGACGCCATGTCGCGTTTGGAGGGCCCCTGATGTGCCTAAACAGTGGAAACCCCCACATGTGACCCCATTTTGGAAACTAGACCCCCTAAGGAACTTATCTAGGTGTGTGGTGAGCACTTTGAACCCCAAGTGTTTCACTAACATTTATATAGCCCTGGCGTGAAAAAAAAAATATTTTTTTTTTTCCACAAAAGTGATGTTTTAGTCCCCAATTTTTTATTTTCCCAAGGGTAAGAGGAGAAATTGGACCCCAAAAGTGGTTGTCCAATTTGTCCTGAGTACGCTGATACCCCATATGTTGGGGGGATACACTGTTTGGGCACACGGCAGGGCTCGGAAGGGAAGCAGTGACGTTTTGGAATGCAGACTTTGATGGAATGGTCTGCGGGCGTCATGTTCCGTTAGCAGAGCCCCTGATGTGCCTAAACAGTGGAAACCCCCCACATGTGACCCAATTTTGGAAACTAGACCCCCTAAGGAACTTATCTAGGTGTGTGGTGAGCACTTTGAACCCCAAGTGTTTCACTAAAGTTTATAATGCCCTGGCGTGAATAAAAAAAAAAAAAAAAATTTCCACAAATATGTTTTAGTCCCCAATTTTTTATTTTCCCAAGGGTAACAGGAGAACTTGGACCACAAAAGTTGTTGTCCAATTTGTCCTGAGTACGCTGATACCCCATATGTTGGGGGGAACCACTGTTTGGGCGCATGGCAGGGCGCAGAAGGGAAGCAGTGACGTTTTGGAATGCAGACTTTGATGGAATGGTCTGCGGGCGTCATGTTCCGTTAGCAGAGCCCCTCATGTGCCTAAACAGTGGAAACCCCCACAAGTGACCCCATTTTGGAAACTAGACCCCCTAATGAACTTATCTAGGTGTGTGGTGAGCATTTTGAACCCCCAAGTGTTTCACTAAAGTTTATAATGCCCTGGCGTGAATAAAAAAAAAAAAAAAATTTCCACAAATATGATGTTTTAGTCCCCAATTTTTTATTTTCCCAAGGGTAACAGGAGAAATTGGACCACAAAAGTTGTTGTCCAATTTGTCCTGAGTACGCTGATACCCCATATGTTGGGGGGAACCACTGTTTGGGCGCATGGCAGGGCGCAGAAGGGAAGCAGTGACGTTTTGGAATGCAGACTTTGATGGAATGGTCTGCGGGCGTCATGTTCCGTTAGCAGAGCCCCTCATGTGCCTAAACAGTGGAAACCCCCACAAGTGACCCCATTTTGGAAACTAGACCCCCTAAGGAACTTACCTAGGTGTGTGGTGAGCATTTTGAACCCCCAAGTGTTTCACTAAAGTTTATAATGCCCAGGTGTAAAAATAAAAAATCCTACTTTTATCCTCACAAAAATGATGTTTTAGTCCCCAATTTTTTATTTCCCAAGGGTAAGAGGAGAAATTGGACACCAAAAATTGTTGTCCAATTTGTCCTGTGTACACTGGTGCCCCATATGTGGGAAAAAACTGTTTGGGCACAAGTCGGGGCTCAGAAGGGAAGTCGTGACTACAGTCATGGCCAAAAGTTTTGAGAATGACACAAATATAAATTTTTACAAAGTCTACTGCTTCACTTTTTCTAATGGCAATTTGCATATACTCCAGAATGTTATAAAGAGTGATCAGCTTAACAGCAATTACTTGCAAAGTCAATATTTGGCTAGAAAATTAACTTTATCCCCAAAACACATTTCAACATCATTGCAGCCCTGCTTTAAAAGGACCAGCTAACCTATTTTCAGTGATTGCTCCATTAACACAGGTGTGGGTGTTGATGAGGACATGGCTGGAGATCAATCTGTCATGATTAAGTAAGAATGACACCACTGGACACTTTAAAAGGAGGCTGGTGCTTGGCATCATTGTTTCTCTTCTATTAACCATGGTTATCTCTAAAGAAACACATGCAGTCATCATTGCAATGCACAAAAATGGCCTAACAGGGAAGAGTATCGCAGCTAGAAAGATTGCACCTCAGTCAACAATCTATCGCATCATCAAGAACTTCAAGGAGAGAGGTTTCATTGTTGCCAAAAAGGCTCCAGGGCGCCCAAGAAAGACCAGCAAGCGCCAGGACCATCTCTTAAAAGTGTTTCAGCTGCGGGATCGGGCTACCAGCAGTGCAGAGCTTGCTCAGGAATGGCAGCAGGCAGGTGTGAGTGCATCTGCACGCACTGTGAGGCGGAGACTCTTGGAGCAAGGCCTGCTCTCAAGTAGGGCAGCAAAGAAGCCACTTCTCTCCAGAAAAAACATCATGGACAGACTGATATTCTGCAAAAGGTACAGGCAGTGGACTGCTGAGGACTGGGGTAAAGTTATTTTCTCAGATGAATCCCCTTTTCGATTGTTTGGGACATCAGGAAAACGCCTCATTCGAGAAGACAAGGTGATTGCTACCACCAGTCTTGTCTCATGCCAACTGTTAAGCATCCTGAAACCATTCATGTGTGGGGTTGCTTCTCAGCCAAGGGAATCGGCTCTCTCACAGTCTTGCCTAAAAACACAGCCATGAATAAAGAATGGTACCAGAATGTCCTCCAAGAGCAACTTCTCCCAACCCTCCAAGAGCAGTTTGGCGATCAACAATGCCTTTTCCAGCATGATGGAGCACCTTGCCATAAAGCAAAGGTGATAACTAAATGGCTCAGGGAACAAAACATAGAGATTTTGGGTCCATGGCCTGGTAAATCCCCAGATCTTAATCCCATTGAGAACTTGTGGTCAATCATCAAGAGACGGGTGGACAAACAAAAACCTAAAAATTCTGACAAAATGAAAGCATTGATTGTGCAAGAATAGACTGCTATCAGTCAGGATTTGGTCCAGAAGTTGATTGAGAGCATGCCAGGGAGAATTGCAGAGGTCCTGAAGAAGAAGGGTCAACACTGCAAATATTGACTTGCTGCATTAACTCATTCTAACTGTCAATATAAGCTTTTGTTACTCATATTGTCAAGGTAAAATATAATTTTCTACTATACGTTTATATTCATAGTGTGTATATATGTCTTGTTATTTTGATATGTCAAGATAAACACGAAGTTTCCCTTAAATGATATTATTCAGATTGAAACTTATTTTAAGATAATGTCAGTATCTGCTGGTGTCTGTCTCCACCTTGTGTCCTATCACTGTATTACACTAACTTAAACTGGATCCACTGAAATGCCCCCACCTTTGGAGAATTGAGGAAACACATGATACACGAGAACAATAGAATCTTTCTTCAAGAAACGAAACTGAGGATGACAACACGATCAAGGAGGACTTAGAAGAAGATCTAAGGACCAATTAGGATGACCAGATGCTCAATGTGTACATATATAGACATGATTCAGCATATCTCTTTCTCCTCAATCCCGCCTTTACTCCACCCCAGTATTCTGTGTATGTAATCTTATGTACGTGAATAAAAAGTTCAGTGCTTACTGGAGATGGCCGCCTAATAGCACCATTTTCTTTAGGGCACGTTCTGAAGTCTGAACCAGCGTATTGCCTGATTCATTCTCGGTCGACCCGTGCTCTTAGTCTAATTTGGAGTGACTGGAGGATGAGTGGTTTGTCGTTACGACCCCGACAATTGGCGCCTAACACGTGGGGCCGTGGATTGCCGCCCGTCCGGACCCGTCTTGAGGACTTTGCGGTGGTGCCCGCGGTGACTGAATGCGAGGACTGCAGCCTCCGTTGAACACGGTAAGTTGGGATCATATACTTTATATGCGTCCCACTTGCCTGTGTGTCAGTCACTGTTTGGTCCTGTCGTATTGTCCATTTGGGTCTGGAGGGGTGACTGGTTGAGTGGTGAGACCAAGGGCAATCCCACGCCACGAACCAGCAAGTGTGACCGAGTGACGTTGCATGCCTGCAACGTGCTTGAGTCAAAACACCACGTTCCTCCTCCTCCGGTCACTGTACCTTTATGTAGATAATTGCCTCCCGTGACTGTTAGAATAAAGTTGGGACAAATTTTAGATTCTTGAAGTGTTGAGTGGGGTAGAAGACGCACATGATAGTCTAATCAGTGACGAATGGAGCCGGGGCTCTTCGTCTGAGAAGTGACAAATGGAGCAGGGGTTCTTTGTCCAACACGGGGAGTCTCATTAGGAGAAGCCCCAGTGTCAGTGCATGGAGCGGGGACTCTGTACTGTGTAGAGTGTTACGGTGGACTGTGCTGTAAAGTTATCACCCACAGTTAGGGAAGGGACAAATTGAGCAGGGACTTTTTGTCTTGTCAACACATGGAGCGGGGACTCTGTATTGACGGGTGGTGACCTGCAAGTGGCACCGGTGGTCTGAGTCGCGACAGATCATTTCACTCTGTTAAATCATGATGTGTCTGTTTAAATCTGAGAGACCTCACAAGTTAGAGGGTGGTGCTTTGGGAGTGGTTGAATTGATGGAATCACGTGGAGGCAAGAAGGCTGTTAAGAATGAGCTTGCCGAGTACAGGCAGGCTTCAGCCTTCAGTGTGGAAAGACTTTGTCGCACAGAATGAGGGAAAGTTGAGAGATCAGGGGCTCTTGTATCAAGCCCAGCACATTTGAGAGTAGTAAATGATTTGAAAGTTGAGGGTTGGAAAGAGGTAGATGGAATAAGGAGTTTCGGAAAGTGCTGAGCCTTTGTTCGGATATGTAAAATGCTCTGCATATGATCTTGTTGATGTAACTAAAATGGCCGCTCCAAGCCCTCGGCCACCGCCCTATAATGGTGCCGATCTCAGAACAAAGGGAGGTTGGACCTGTCATGTGTGTGGTGAACAGAATCCGCCCTGGGCGGAGACCTGCCGTGTCTGTGGGGCGGGTCGCTCCTGGTGTAATTCCCAGCCCATCGCCCCTCCCACACCCAGCGGCCATTTTGGTAAACCCAGTGGCCATCTTAATACACCCGGAAATTGACCAACACCCCATCTCCTCCGGCGGCCATCTTGAGACACCCAAGCACACCCAGTCAGGCCTATATCCCTTGCTGATACCAACCAGGGCCTACTACCAGCCCCCGCCCGCACCTGTGCAGGCCACAGCTCCCAATATGGCACCAGATGCAACACCATTGTTCCCTTTCACACACCCCAACCCGGCCATTGCTGCAATGCATGAATCTTCAGTTTTTCAAACAATGATCAGAAGCCGCCGCCATGATATTATGGGATCTAATGAAGGGGAGGAGGATCAGGAGATAGAAGAAGGGTGGGCCCCTCAACAGCCACCACTATCCCCAGCAGCACCAGTATCTTTTCTTCCCTCCTCCATTCCCCCACCATCATTGTCAACCCCTGGTCCTAGGGCCTATTCCACCCCTACTCCAGAGATGGGGCACCTTCCTCTCCTTCACAAATCCTCAGAGAGGACAGTCGTTCTGTAAGATTCACGGAAACCCCGGTCAGGCCCCCAGCTCCCGGTGTACTTGAAAACTGGTATCCCAGCCATTCACAGCATTACACAGACCACAACGGAAATCCAGTGACATTATCCATAGGGTACGGTGATATCCTGACACATCGGGTTGGTGCTATAGTTAGTCCTGCCAACTCCAACTGCTCCAAGAAAGGGGGTCTGGCTCTATTAATAGCCCAAGCAGGTGGTCCCATTGTCACTGCAGAATGCATGGCTCATATATACACTCATGGCCCTTTGCCACCTGGACAGACTCTGACAACCCATGCAGGGGACCTTCCCGCTGATATCATCATCCATGCAGTAGGTCCAGTCCATGATCCTCTAAACTCAAATGAGTCACGGGCCACCCTTCGGGCCACCATACATTCAATACTCCATCATGCTGGTATGTTAAAAACAGAAGACATTAGGCACCAGGAATTATTTGAAACCAATGATAAAGTAGTAAATTTGTGATTGATTTGTCTAAAGAGTTAACTAACACCCACTCTGCAATGTCTGCTTCTCTCCCAGAATGTACAGGTGACACGGTGCATGATTTCTCGCCTGATGACCTTATATATAAAAAATTTATGGGAAGAGACTGTCTCCAGCCTAGATTTGAGGGTCCCTACACTGTGATCCTGTCCACCCCTACTGCCCGAAGCTCGAGGGCAAGAGCACCTGGATTCACGCCTCCCATTGCAAGAAGGACAAGATTAATCAGCAGTCATGAAGTTTCTGATATACATATCCTTTTGAGCTATATCCTGATCTCCAGTAGTGCCAGTATGCCCACCTTCTGGGTTAATACTACAACCCCTGTGGTTATCTTTAAGTTCGATTTCTATCAAATATTCAACTGAGATAGGAATGATTTCAAGGGATCAATATATTAAACTTAGGGGAAAAGGGATATTTTATCTCTATGTCACCCGCCCAGGGAATGAAAACTGTTATGATTGGTTAGATGTGGGATAGAAAACAGAAAAAGGGAAAATTGGCAGATGAAGCTAGATACAATAGATTGATAAATGAGATATACAAGTGTTATATTTGTAGGAACTGATCTAAGAATGCAGGAGTCAGTGACAGCAAGCAAAGGTATAAGGGAGGGAGGAAGTGCTGGTAGCAGCGAGATGGTATTTTGCTGTACACCAAGGTCATTCTACAGATAAGGAAGCTGAAGGCTGAGGGAGAGCACACTAACAAACTGCGCAGCGACCCGACTTACCCCTCCCATCAGGCATTCAGCATAGAGACGCAGAGCCAGAGTGCAGTAGTTTTCAGATTTTGTTGAATATGTTTTTGGAATAGACATAGTACGGTAAGAATCGAAGGTAAGAGTAATGTGAGAAGAAAGATAGACAGGCAGAGAAAGGAAGTGACAGAAAGCTGAAAGTGGGTAGACCGGATTGGAGATCAGTTGAAGCGGAGGATCTGGCCAGAATGGCACAGGGGACACGGCATGATTTGGCGCAGGCAAAAAGAGGAGCAAGGATACACGCTGTAGGTACTCGTCCTGCAAATAACAGGGAGAGGAGACGTGTGCCAGGAGATGGACAGAAATTGTGCTACGGGTGTAAGAAACCAGGACATTTCAGGAGGGATTGCAGAACTAATCATATCAGCCTGTCCAACTAATCCATATCCAAATGACTCGCCTGCAAGAGGCCCCCAAGACCAATTAGCGCCGCACCCATAGGATAAGGTGGCTTGCGCATGAGCCCCCTTGTCTCCTTACCCCCCATTCCTAATTGCACAGTACAGGTGAACCTACTAGGGGGACATGAGGTTGAATTCCAGGTGGACACGGGGGCAGAAAATTCAGTAATTACAGACAACTCTCCAGCTCCCCGTCACTAAAAAGATTCCCCTGCAGATTCGGGGAACCGCTGTGCACACACAGTTGGTGGTGTCACCGCGGGGTCAATGTGGTCTTTTGGGATGTGGTGTGTTGTTACGGTTGCGGGCGCGTATTGAGTGTTGTCCGGTTGGGGCTGTCACTGTGGCACCGGGACTGGGGCGGAGCACTCTTTGTGGAGTCGTGTCGCTAGACGTTGCTAGTACATTTCAGTAGGAAGATACGAAAAAGGGAAATTTTCAGGAAATTTTCCAATGTTATTCCTGGACCCCACCGTCATGATGTACTCTTTGGATGGGACAGGGGATTTTGCGAAACAACATGTTGGGGTCATAGTAGATGCTGCAAAGTAATCAACTCCACTATGCTGGAGGACTGGCCGCAAGCAATTTCCAGAAGGCGGACCCATGATACAGGACGAATCTAATTCGTATATACAAACGTGTGGTCAGGTAGAAATAGGACAGGTCCCAGCAACCAGAGCAGGACAGTTGCCGTGTCAATATGCAATATATGCAATGAAATCACGATATATTTCTACTAATATGCCTAGGTCCCAACAATTACTTACTGAAGCTGTCCAGAATGTAATCCTGTATGTTTTCCCTGTCCACTCCGAACAATGTATTAAAAGTAAAAAAAAAAAAAAAAAAGTTAGAAGAATTCAGCTTGTTCTGTATCAGAAAAAAAAAAAGCCAGCCAGGAGTAGTTCTAGCCCACATTTTGCAAGGACAGTTCTTATCAGTGCCCACATAGCAAACTCCAGCCCCCTTCAACTTAACCCTGTGTACGGGTTGGTACAAAAATTATGGGCAGTTAATGCAGCTACTGATCTGGAAACTCCAGTGGTGTCTAATATATATATATACACTTTTGTTCCAGATATCTCAGGATGCTGCTTAGTTTACAGTTATTGATTTTGCCAATGTTATTTTTATAATATGTTGATGATTTACTGATTTGTGTTCTTCCAGGAAACAGTGTCGTATTGCAACAATATTACTTATGTTGTTTCTGTATCAAGCAGGTTGTAAAGCGTTGAAGGATAAACTGCAATTTTGTAAATCTTCAGTTATCTTTTTGGAATACTGCATTATACCGGGGGGAACGACATCGGACCAGCGCTCGCAAAGAAGCTGTACAGAATTTTCCTATTCCTGTTAATGTTGCCGCTCTTAGGACATTTCTTGGACTGATTTTCTACTGCAGACAGTGGATACATGCTGTGTCAATCCTCATGCAGCCTCTCTATGACTGTATCACCATTGTGCTTTTTAAACTAACTCCTGAAGGTATAGACTGTTTTCATTCCCTCAAAAACAGGATTGTGGCAGCTCCAGCGCTAGGAACCCCCAACTATGAACTACCATTCATCCTGTATCTTTATGAACAGCAGGGACACGTGGCAGGAGTATTGACTCAGTTACATGGTGACAATCAAAGGCCAGTGGCCTGTTTCAGTGAAAGACTAGATGCAGTGGCTAGGGGTACCCCGTCCTGTGTACGGGCAGTACATGCTGTAGGACTATTGCTCCACAAATCATCAGATATCGTTCTTGATTATCCTGACAGCACTTACACCTCATGATGTATACACCATACTGAATCAGGTGCAGCCGGCACACCTTTCAGCTGCACGTCATCTTTGATTGCAATGTGCACTTTTAATGCCTCCAAATGTTTCTTTGCAGAGATGTACCACACTTAGTCCTGTCACATTGTTACCTCTCTCGGATCTAGGGGGGAGGTCAGGTATTGTACGGTATTGTACAAAGAAGATCCAAGAGAGGAGATTCCTTATGATTATGTTCAGCTTATGGCACAGGAAACAGCAGGCCTACCCACAGTGTTTGAACTGAAAGATGTAATGTTGACTTTAAATCTTTTGTAGAACTCGCTACCAAGATGACTCAGGTACCTTCCACACCAGGTATGCCATCGTCTCCCTGAATGCAGTAATCAAAGCAGAACCAATCTCCCAATCAGTCGGCCCAGGAGGCTGAATTTAAGGCTCTGACTGAGGCCTGTAAGATAGCTGAAGGTAGAATTGTTAACACCTACACAGATTCTAGATACGCATTCGGTATAGCCCATGATTTTGGTCCAATTTGGAAATCTAGAGGATTCCTGACGGCAGCAGGACATCCCATTAAAAATGCTGACGCAGTCCAGCAGTTAATTGATGCATTACAATTACCAAAAGAAGTAGCTGTCATAAAAGTTAAAGCACATACCAGATGCACTGATCAGGTGAGTAAAGGAAACGCAATGGCCGATGCAGCAGCAAAAACAGCAGCCAGTAGACCACTCCAAGGGTAACGATGCACCAGGTAAGCGCTCCCAAAAATCCCTTTGTGTCGGAGGATGCCTTAGCCCAGATGCAGGCTCAGGTGCGCCAGGAGGAAGTAGAAAAGTGGAAAAAAGAAAGTGCATGTCTGAATGAGCAAATGGGGTATGGGGAAGAGGGATGCGTCGATGCCTTCCAAGGGTGTTGTACCCTGCGGTGGCCCAGATGTTACATGGGTCAACCCACCAGTCCAAAACTGCTGTAATGAGTGTGATGCAGAAGCATTGGGTGGCACCAGGCTTTTCCACCTGTATAGAAGGTTTGATCCAGGGATGCATGGTATGTGCTACACATAATAAGAGAAGGGTAGTCAAGACACCACCCAAACACGCCCCTCGGCCCTTCTATTCTTTCCAGAGACTGCAGATTGATTATATTCAGTTGCCAAAATCAGGTTCATGGGAGTACGTGTTGGTGTGTTTTTGATTTATTCTCAGGTTGGCCGGAGGCTTTCCCGATTGCCAAGGCTACGGCTGCGGCAACCGCAAAGAAGCTGCTTGTGGAGGTGGTGTGCAGGTATGGAGTACCAAAGGTGACCGAAAGTGACAGAGGTACACATTTCACAGGTGAAATAATGAATGAAGTCTTGACAGCTCTGGGAATTCAACAAGTTTTCCACACCCCATATTACCACAAAGCGGTGTAAAAGTAAAAGGACTAAATAGGATATTGAAGTTAAAAATCTAAAAGGCCATGGCTGAAACAGGGAAATCTTGGCCTGAATGTTTATCATTAGCCCTATACTCAGTAAGGTACACTCCAAGTAGAAAAACTGGACTTTCTCCGTATGAAGTACTATTTGGCAAAGTGCCTAGTTTAGGATGTTTCTTTTCCCAAGCATTGGAAATAAGTAACCATGTATTAAGTTCATATGTAAGGGATTTGCATAAAAGACTCAAGAAAGTATATGATAATGTTTTCAGTTCTCTTCCAGATCCGAACCAGGATCCTGGGAGTCTGCAGTCTGCAGCCTGGAGACTGGGTAGTCATTAAAAGACACGTGAGAAAGAGTCTGGATCCGAGAATATAGCTCCACTGATATCCAGAAAAAAGAAGGAGTCTGGGTCAGCTGCACACCGGTTATGCTGAGGATCCCAAAGTTTATATGGATCCCATAGGTGTTCCTAGGGGGGTCCCAGACGAATACAAAGCTCAGAATCAGATCCTGATGGGTTTCCGTTCTCTCATCCCAACTGTGCAGATCAATTACAATGTAGATTGGATAAAATATATATACTACACCAAGCAAAGATTTATCAATATCAATTTTAGTCAAGATGCTTTCCAGGGTATAGTTGAGAAACTGGGCCCAAAACAAAAGACTGACTCTTCAAAATAGACTGGCCATTGACATGATTCTAGCTGAAAAAGATGAAGTCTGTGGGATGATAGGGGAAGAATTTTGTACTTATATTCCTCAGAATTCTGGAGTCAATGGTAAAACTATAGTGGCCCTTACAGAGATTAAAAATCTGGCTCAGGAAATAAAAGCCAATGCAGAAGTAGATACCTCTTTCTTCTTAAGATGGCTTGAAGGACTTAAAGAATTTCTCCAACAAGCCTGCTTAGTGGTAACAGGGCTTTTGGTGCTAGGATTGATAATTCTATGTTGTGTGATATCTATGTATAGGAAAGCTGTGACCAATGCAGCCGCCTCCTCAGGTACTTTCCTTCATCAGGAAGTTGTGTCGCTACTATATGAAGACACTGATAAGGGTGATATGGAGAAATGTATTCCGCAGGATAAACCTGATAAAACCCCCTATAACAAAATACAAATGGGAATAAGAGATTTAGTTTAGGGATAGTGGGAGAACTCCATGTGCATGTTTGGTAGGGACTTGGTTGTTTGGGGGCGGTCCATAAGGGGCCAGTTTCTAAAATGACCAAGCGAAGAAATCCATTACCCCTGTCCCCACACATGGACAGTCTCGAAGGCCGCATATATTAAGGGAAAACTTAGTGTTTAGGGGGGATTGTCAAGGTAAAATATAATTTTCTACTATACGTTTATATTCATAGTGTGTATATATGTCTTGTTATTTTGATATGTCAAGATAAACACGAAGTTTCCCTTAAATGATATTATTCAGATTGAAACTTATTTTAAGATAATGTCAGTATCTGCTGGTGTCTGTCTCCACCTTGTGTCCTATCACTGTATTACACTAACTTAAACTGGATCCACTGAAATGCCCCCACCTTTGGAGAATTGAGGAAACACATGATACACGAGAACAATAGAATCTTTCTTCAAGAAACGAAACTGAGGATGACAACACGATCAAGGAGGACTTAGAAGAAGATCTAAGGACCAATTAGGATGACCAGATGCTCAATGTGTACATATATAGACATGATTCAGCATATCTCTTTCTCCTCAATCCCGCCTTTACTCCACCCCAATATTCTGTGTATGTAATCTTATGTACGTGAATAAAAAGTTCAGTGCTTACTGGAGATGGCCGCCTAATAGCACCATTTTCTTTAGGGCACGTTCTGAAGTCTGAACCAGCGTATTGCCTGATTCATTCTCGGTCGACCCGTGCTCTTAGTCTAATTTGGAGTGACTGGAGGATGAGTGGTTTGTCGTTACGACCCCGACAATATGTTTGCAATTATATTTCAGTCTGTGATAAAAAACATCTGTCAAAACACACATAAAAACCAGAGGGCAGCAGATCATGTGAAAATATAATATTTGTGTCATTCTCAAAACTTTTGGCCATGACTGTAGTGTTGAGCATTCCGATACCGCAAGTATCGGGTATCGGCCGATATTCGCGTTATCGGAATTCCGATACTTAATTCCGATACTTTTTCAATATCGTATACCGGAATCGGAAGTTCCCATAATTCTTTGAGAGGCAATGTGATGTTAGTCAGCCAATGATGAATCTTATGAAGTGTGGGCACATCCTGTAATGCTGCGGTCATCTTAACTAATGGCATGGCTGTGATTGGCTGCTGAAATGATGTCAGAATGCACTATAAAAGGCGCCGCAGCCATTTTAGCGTCACTGTGCTGTGAACTCAGTTAGGGACAGAACGCTACTCTGCTCACTCTGAGGGACAGTTAGATATTGCGATTTTGTGTACTACTGTGCTTGAGGCAGGCTAGTTTACCAACCGCTGTGTAAAGCTTCATTTTGCCAGTGTTGTTTTAACAGCTCTGTGCAAGGTGTGTGTGTGACAGTGCAGGTGACGCTGCAGTTTGCTCTGCATCCACCGCTGTTTGTAGGCATCTGCACGTGTCACTGACTCTTTTTTTTTTTTATTTTATTTTGTGGAATTGGTGCAGCTCCATTATATTAGAAAAAAATCAAATCTATTAGTGTGACGTGCTTCCATCCGTATACAATACATTGGTTGCAAACACTATAGAAGTACAGAAAGGAGCCTTTCACAGCTACTGAACAGTTGTCTGCAGGGTTTACTGTAGTCTGTGAGCTTTTAATTTTGTGAGTGCAGATTACGCTCCAGTTAGTTCTTCAACCACTGCCGGTTGTAGTCTGCTGAGCGTGTGTCACTGCCTCATCCTTCACATTTTTCTCTAATTGGTGCTGCTCCATTTTAGTGCAAAAAAATCTAATCTATTAGTGTGACGCGCTTCCATCCGTATACAATACATTGGTTGCAAACACTATAGAAGTACACAAAGGGGCCTTTAACAGCTACTGAACAGTTGTGTTTCAGTGTTCACTGTAGTCTGTGAGCTTTTAATTTTGTGAGTGCAGATTACGCTCCAGTTAGTTCTTCAACCACTGCCGGTTGTAGTCTGCTGAGCGTGTGTCACTGCCTCATCCTTCACATTTTTCTCAAATTGGTGCTGCTCCATTTTAGTGGAAAAAAATCTAATCTATTAGTGTGACGCGCTTCCATCCGTATACAATACATTGGTTGCAAACACTATAGAAGTACACAAAGGGGCCTTTAACAGCTACTGAACAGTTGTGTTTCAGTGTTCACTGTAGTCTGTGAGCTTTTCATTTTGTGAGTGCAGATTACGCTCCAGTTTGTTCTTCAACCACTGCCGGTTGTAGTCTGCTGAGCGTGTGTCACTGCCTCATCCTTCACATTTTTCTCTAATTGGTGCTGCTCCATTTTAGTGGAAAAAAATCTAATCTATTAGTGTGACGCGCTTCCATCCGTATACAATACATTGGCTGCAAACACTATAGAAGTACACAAAGGGGCCTTTAACAGCTACTGAACAGTTGTGTTTCAGTGTTCACTGTAGTCTGTGAGCTTTTCATTTTGTGAGTGCAGATTACGCTCCAGTTTGTTCTTCAACCACTGCCGGTTGTAGTCTGCTGAGCGTGTGTCACTGCCTCATCCTTCACATTTTTCTCAAATTGGTGCTGCTCCATTTTAGTGGAAAAAAATGTAATCTATTAGTGTGACGCGCTTCCATCCGTATACAATACATTGGTTGCAAACACTATAGAAGTACACAAAGGGGCCTTTAACAGCTACTGAACAGTTGTGTTTCAGTGTTCACTGTAGTCTGTGAGCTTTTCATTTTGTGAGTGCAGATTACGCTCCAGTTTGTTCTTCAACCACTGCCGGTTGTAGTCTGCTGAGCGTGTGTCACTGCCTCATCCTTCACATTTTTCTCTAATTGGTGCTGCTCCATTTTAGTGGAAAAAAATCTAATCTATTAGTGTGACGCGCTTCCATCCGTATACAATACATTGGTTGCAAACACTATAGAAGTACACAAAGGGGCCTTTAACAGCTACTGAACAGTTGTGTTTCAGTGTTCACTGTAGTCTGTGAGCTTTTCATTTTGTGAGTGCAGATTACGCTCCAGTTTGTTCTTCAACCACTGCCGGTTGTAGTCTGCTGAGCGTGTGTCACTGCCTCATCCTTCACATTTTTCTCAAATTGGTGCTGCTCCATTTTAGTGGAAAAAAATCTAATCTATTAGTGTGACGCGCTTCCATCCGTATACAATACATTGGTTGCAAACACTATAGAAGTACACAAAGGGGCCTTTAACAGCTACTGAACAGTTGTGTTTCAGTGTTCACTGTAGTCTGTGAGCTTTTCATTTTGTGAGTGCAGATTACGCTCCAGTTTGTTCTTCAACCACTGCCGGTTGTAGTCTGCTGAGCGTGTGTCACTGCCTCATCCTTCACATTTTTCTCTAATTGGTGCTGCTCCATTTTAGTGGAAAAAAATCTAATCTATTAGTGTGACGCGCTTCCATCCGTATACAATACATTGGTTGCAAACACTATAGAAGTACACAAAGGGGCCTTTAACAGCTACTGAACAGTTGTGTTTCAGTGTTCACTGTAGTCTGTGAGCTTTTCATTTTGTGAGTGCAGATTACGCTCCAGTTTGTTCTTCAACCACTGCCGGTTGTAGTCTGCTGAGCGTGTGTCACTGCCTCATCCTTCACATTTTTCTCTAATTGGTGCTGCTCCATTTTAGTGGAAAAAAATGTAATCTATTAGTGTGACGCGCTTCCATCCGTATACAATACATTGGTTGCAAACACTATAGAAGTACACAAAGGGGCCTTTCACAGATACTGAACAGTTGTCTGCAGGGTTCACTGTAGTCTGTGAGGAATAACCACACTTAGGCCTTATAACTTTTCTGACTTTCTTTATCAATCTACCAAGATGAAGAAGTCAGTGAGTAAGGCACGTGGTCGTGGTCGAGGCCGTGGATTTGCAGCAGGGAGAGGACATGGGGATTCTGTGGCTGCTGCCGCACCCAGTGACACAGCATCCACCAGTTTTCCCCGTGAGCGTTCCTTTATGCGCACTTTTGTAGGAGCTCAGCGTACCCCCCTGCTGCGTGAAGAACAAATTGAAGCCGTTGTTGGTTGGATGGCAGCCAATGCATCGACTTCAATAGCTTCCACCTCCTCTCAGGACCACAGCACTGTTGAACAACCATCAGTCTCTTCACCGCCTGCCAAATTGCCCAGGCAGTCAGAGAGCTCTGTACAGGAGCCAGCTGAGTCTCTGCTTCTGTTCTCAGAATCTGTTGGCTTGCAAACAGGGGCCCAGCCAAGCAGCATTCTGGAATGTGAAGAAGAGGCAGTATGCAGTGATGCGCAACAGCTGTGTCTCTCTGAATCTGAAGAGGCGGGTGAGCCAGTGCCGATGGTCAGCACACCGCAGAACGCATCTGATGATGATGAGACTCAGTTGCCAGTTTCTGTTGAGCATGGTGCTGGCCAGACCACCCAACAACAGCAGGTGTTGGAAGAGGGTAGTGGTGGAGATGATGAGGTCCAAGACCCAACATGGCGTGAGGAACAGGAAGGTGGTGGGAGCAGCTCTGAGGAAGAGATTGCCCCAACGGTCCAAACAGTAGGGAGAGGTAGGCTGCAGACTCGCTTGCCTGTAGCCTCCAGTTTGGCACCCGTTCGGAGCAGTTCTCTTCCAACAGCCAAACCGGGCGCTCCCAGGACTTGCTCTGCGTGGTCCTTTTTTGATACAGTTGCAGATGATATTTGCTATGTCAAATGCAAGCTGTGTAATCAAAAAATTAAAAGAGGTAAAAGTGTCAGTAACCTTAATACAACAAATATGTGGAAACATGTGCGGTCAAAGCACTTTGTTGAGTTACAAAGACACACTGGAGATGTAGGCCAACCTACAGCAGCACCTACATCTTCAGCTCGTGTTGGAGCCTCTTCCTCCAGTTCACACACAGCTGGTTCGGCTTCCTCAAAGGATCGCCATGGAAGAACCTCTGTCACTGTTGTCCAGAGACACAGTGTTATTCCACCCACAGCTGCAAGTTCCCTGTCATCCTCACACACCCAGGCCACAAAACAGCCATCGGTAGCACAGGCATGGGATAAAAGACGGCCATACTCGGCAAACCATCCACGAGCACAGGCTCTGAATGCTGGCATTGCAAAACTCCTGTCCCTTGAAATGCTGTCATTCAGGCTGGTGGAGACTGACAGTTTCCGTGAATTAATGGCATTGGCAGTCCCACAATACAATGTGCCCAGCCGATTTTATTTCAGCAGGCAAGCCGTCCCTGGTCTGCAAAAGCATGTTGAGGCAAAAATTAAACATGCGCTACTAAACGCCGTCAGTAGCAAGGTCCACCTGACCACCGATGCGTGGACCAGTACCCATGGCCAGGGACGATACCTTTCACTCACTGCCCATTGGGTGAATGTTGTGGAGCCAGGTACAGATCTTGCGAGTGGCGCTGTACGTGTTCTGCCAACTCCAAGGATTGCCGGAATCAAGTCTGTCCACATTGACTCCTCCTCCTACTCCAGTTCCTCAGAATCATCGCTGCAGGAGCCGTCACGGTCTACCTCCACATGGACCCGTGGACGCTTACCTGATGCGACCGATATGAGCACAGCCGTGGCCAAACGGCAACAGGCCGTTCTGAAATTAATTCCCATGGGGAATCGAAGCCACACAGCGCAGGAGGTCTGGAATGCCATCAAGCAGGAGAGCGACGTGTGGTTTTTGCCAGCGAATCTCCAGCCAGGCTTGGTAGTGTGTGACAATGGCCGAAATCTGGTGGCAGCTCTGGGCCTTGGCAAACTCACTCACATACCATGTCTGGCACATGTGCTCAACTTGGTCGTGCAGAGTTTTTTGAGGGACTATCCGGATCTTGATGCACTGCTGCACAAGGTCCGCCTAGAGTGCGCTCACTTGCGACGTTCCAGCATGGCCAGATCGCGCATTGCAGCTCTGCAACGCAGATTGCGCCTTCCTGAACATCGCATCATATGTGACGTATCCACCAGGTGGAATTCAACGTTACATATGTTGGAGCGGTTGTGTGAGCAGCAGCCAGCAGTTATGGAGTATCAGCTGCATCAGGCGCAATCAACACGCAATTTGCGCCGTCCACACTTCACCATTAATGAGTGGGCCACTATGAAGGACATGTGCCACGTTTTGCGTGCGTTTGATGAGTCAACGCGGATGGCGAGTGCAGATGATGCACTAGTCAGCCTGACTGTCCCCCTTATCTGCCTGCTTCAAAAAACACTGCAAGCAATAAGGGATGAGGTTTTGGAAGAGGTGGAGGATGAGGAGTCACAAATTCCATCACCTTCTGGAAAGTCAGCGCAACGTGGTTCCTCACAAAGGGCTGGGCAGGGCTCACTTTGTGAGGAGGAGGAGTCAATGGAGGAGGAAGACATCGCTCCAGAGGGAGGTACACAACGCTCTAGTCAGTATGTAGAGCGAGGGTGGGGTGATGCAGAGCAGGCAGAGATAACGCCTCTTGCAGAGGACAGCGTTTCTTTGCCAGTTGGGAGTCTGCAGCACATGGTTGATTTCATGCTGCAGTGCCTAAGAAACGACCGCCGCATCGCCCACATTCTCACGACGTCTGATTATTGGGTGTACACCCTCCTAGACCCTCGCTACCGGGACAACGTCAAAAGCCTCATCACACCGTTGAACCGGGAGCGTAAAATGCGGGAGTACCAAGACACACTGGTGCAATCCCTAATGTTCTACCTTACTGCCGAGAGCACTGCTGCTGCTACTGCTTTACAAAGCAGCTCTGTGCGTCAAGGCAGTGTAGAGAGCTCTGCAACAAGAGGGAGCACACGCAGTGCCTCTGCACAGGGAAAGACCAGTATGTTAAAAATGTGGCAAAGTTTTGTGGCAGCGCCACAAATGTCTACACCATCCGAGAGGGCTCCAGTCAGCGGGAGGCAACGTATCCGTCAGATGGTGACAGACTACTTGGCTTTGCCTCTCAGTGTACTCCCAGATGGCTCTTCCCCATTCAAGTTTTGGGTCTCTAAGCTGGATACATGGCCAGAGCTTAGCCAGTATGCATTGGAGGTGCTGGCTTGCCCTGCTGCCAGTGTATTATCGGAGCGCGTCTTTAGTGCTGCAGGTGGTGTACTAACAGACCGTCGCATGCGACTATCCTCCGATAATGTAGACCGGCTTACTTTTCTGAAAATGAGCAAGGCATGGATCTCGGCAGAATTTGTCTGTCCGTTTTCAGATTAAATAACTGGTTCGCAACGTTATCCATGTCTCCTGTTATGTTCATCTTTCTACCACCTGAACTCTACTCCCTGGGCTCCAACACTGCCAGTTGCTGCTCAGAAGTGTCGTGTCCACAGAACAAAACACAAGCTCTACTGTTAGTGGGGTTCAGTAACGCCAGCTGTTCCCCTGCTGTGTGAACGGCAAGAAGTCTCCTGTTCCCGACACATGGACAGAAAAACACATGACCAACATGCTCCAAATAGGGAAGAGCCGTCACCCTGCTTGTTATGCTGAAAACATGAAATTGTGAAGTTTTGCAGGCCTAGAATGATAAATTTTTATGACAAATATGGACAAATAATAATTTGTCATCACAGCGCATATCTGCACATGTCTATTAGAAATGGTAACAAAAAATAAAACATAGTCTACTCTTCACATTTTGAAATTAATGCATAAAAGTACATTTCAGACTTATGAATTAATGCTTTTTAAGGAACTTTATCTGTACCTGTAAGATAATGCAGTCAATGGATGTACGAATCATTAAATCCTCATCATCATCATCACGAGTTTTATTTATGACAGACATTATAAAATACACATACTGATGCCAACTGTAACTTCAAACACCATATATGAAATGGCCAGCATGTAAACATGGTAATAATGTCCAATAATAAATTATTACATCTAGAAAGTGCATCATGCATACTGACAATAGGTAGTTATACCTGCAAGTGCTGTTGAAACAACCACAAGAGATATAAATTAATACTGGTATATAGGTATCACAGTGCATAGTTACTCATGGACAATGTTGATGTAATAGTGTATCTCAATTAAGTCAGCGTCAACCATTAGGCTTGTTAGTCTTGTACATTGTTAAAGAGGGAACGTAATTTTTTTGTTTGTCATAGGTGGAGTATTACACATTAAATTATTACTGCTGTATTTTTTTTTGCGTCCCTAGTGCGCAATAACGCAGCCTAACCTCACATTTGATAGTCAGCTAATTGCCACACGCTACCCTACCCTACGCGTGACAGTAGGAAGGTAGTGTTGACGGATAAAGCTTTACGCAACCAGACATTCTTTTACCCTCTTCAACACTCTACAAGCAAAAAATGCATGATTTCAGCCGCAGACTTTATTGACGTACAGTATAACATCGGCATTACCCATCAGAGGCTGTCCACTGTCTGATACAGACATAGAATATACCTTTGCTATCCGTAGCCTTTGTTTCACCTACACTTGCAGGCACACACTTAAATTGTGACAAACAATGCCTAATGTTTTTTTAAATGGTTATTTTTTATCGTACATTATTGTGTCATCAATCACATTGATGAGTCCATGCTGGACATGTCATACATGCTATAGAAAGTTACGATTTTATGAACTTAAATAATTGAAATGTCTGTGACTGTCACATAAAATTTGCGATGATGATGATGAGTGACTATTACAAAATCCATTGTCTTCACTATGTTATGGTTTAACATAGCGTTCCTTAAGCATTATTCATAAAAAAAAAAATGGACTTTTATTCTTAAATTTACAACACTATATTTTGTTACCAATTTTTTGGGTGTTGTGTTGTTCCATTTATTTTTGGCATGTGCATATATGCGTTTATGTTTGTATTTTCTTTATTTTTCCTTCTTGAAATTAGAAAACATGTGTATCTTTGTACCGTGTTAGCCAGTAGATAGAAAAATATTTAGACTTCAGAGTCAGCAGTGGTTGATACCTTTTAATGGATAACTGAAAAGATGGAAACAAATTGCAAGCTTTCAAGGCTACTCACGTCTCTTCATCAGGGAAAGACTAAATAAAAAAATTAAGCATCACATATTTCTATACACAACAGGACACAGGAATAGTGCAATAGGTAAGACAAGTAAGTGACGTGTATCAGAACTGTCATTATCTCACAGGGATGAACATAAATATTGGAACAGTTCCTAGATAAGGATAGAAAGTTTGATTGCCCTCTCATTGGCGTCTTTTTTTGGGTTTTCATGACCCTGGAAGGGCATAGACGCAGATTCCTTAATTGATATAGAATGACATAAATCCATGTGATCTATTCATTCCATCACTAACAGTGTCAAAGGTCATGATGAGCTTATATTCTGAAACCTTTGTACGTTTCTCATATTTGAAGTTATATTTTAATACCAGTAATTCCATATCCATGATGCTATGACCGGGCATACAAAAGTCTTTTGCCACAGGTAAATTCATTAATTTATCTGTGATTGTGTGGCGCTGATAATTCATCCTTGTTCTCCTTTTTGTTGCCGGTCTCCCCTCACTTGTCCCTCCCTCACTTGTCTTAGCTATTCCTGTGTCCTGTTGTGTGTAGAAATATGTGATTCTTCATTTTTGGCTTTACTCTTAGCCTGATGAAGACACCTGAGTAGTCTCGAAAGCTTTGAATTTGTTACCATATTTTCAGTTAGCCATTAAACGTTATCAACCACAGAGGACTGTCAAGTATAAATATTTTTCTATTCTTGTAATTGAAATTCATCATTTTATTGTCGTAGTAAAACTTCATTTATTCTTGTTTGAAGTACATACATTTGCAATGGCCACGTAACAAGGCAATAACTCAATATTTTGTGCCTACACCCTCCTTGACCCTGGGCTTCAACAGCGCCAGTTGCTGCTCAGAAGTGTTAGATGCACAGATTAAAACAATCGCTGATGTGTTTGTGGGGTTCAGTAACGCCTGCTGTTCCCCTGCTGTGTGTCTGGCAAAAATTACTGCTGCTAACTACAACTTCAACTTCAAACGTCTCATACTAGGCCTCTGCCTACACCCTCCTTGACCCTGGGCTTCAACAGCGCCAGTTGCTGCTCAGAAGTGTTAGATGCACAGATGAAAACAATCGCTGATGTGTTTGTGGGGTTCAGTAACGCCTGCTGTTCCCTGCTGTGTGTCTGGCAAAAATTACTGCTGCTAACTACAACTTCAACTTCAAACGTCTCATACTAGGCCTCTGCCTACACCCTCTTTGACCCTGGGCTTCAACAGCGCCAGTTGCTGCTCAGAAGTGTTAGATGCACAGATGAAAACAATCGCTGATGTGTTTGTGGGGTTCAGTAACGCCTGCTGTTCCCCTGCTGTGTGTCTGGCAAAAATTACTGCTGCTAACTACAACTTCAACTTCAAACGTCTCATACTAGGCCTCTGCCTACACCCTCCTTGACCCTGGGCTTCAACAGCGCCAGTTGTTTCTCGGAAGTGCTGTTAGCACAGTTAACACTTGCTCCTGTGTTACTGGGGTTCAGTAATGTCAGCTGTTCCCCTGCTGTGTGTACGGCAAAAAGTCCTGCTGCCTCCACCATGTTCTCTTCTCATCCCTGGGTTACAACACCGCCAGTTGTTTCTCGGAAGTGCTGTTAGCACAGTTAACACTTGCTCCTGTGTTACTGGGGTTCAGTAATGTCAGCTGTTCCCCTGCTGTGTGTACGGCAAAAAGTCCTGCTGCCTCCACCATGTTCTCTTCTCATCCCTGGGTTACAACACCGCCAGTTGTTTCTCGGAAGTGCTGTTAGCAGAGTCTACACTTGCTCCTGTGTTACTGGGGTTCAGTAATGTCAGCTGTTCCCCTGCTGTGTGTACGGCAAAAAGTCCTGCTGCCTCCACCATGTTCTCTTCTCATCCCTGGGTTACAACACCGCCAGTTGTTTCTCGGAAGTGCTGTTAGCACAGTCTACACTTGCTCCTGTGTTACTGGGGTTCAGTAATGTCAGCTGTTCCCCTGCTGTGTGAACGGCAAACAGTCCTGCTGCCTCCACCCTGTTCTCTTCTCATCCCTGGGTTACAACACCGCCAGTTGTTTCTCGGAAGTGCTGTTAGCACAGTCTACACTTGCTCCTGTGTTACTGGGGTTCAGTAATGTCAGCTGTTCCCCTGCTGTGTGTACGGCAAAAAGTCCTGCTGCCTCCACCATGTTCTCTTCTCATCCCTGGGCTACAACACCGCCAGTTGTTTCTCGGAAGTGCTGTTAGCACAGTCTACACTTGCTCCTGTGTTACTGGGGTTCAGTAATGTCAGCTGTTCCCCTGCTGTGTGAACGGCAAACAGTCCTGCTGCCTCCACCCTGTTCTCTTCTCATCCCTGGGTTACAACACCGCCAGTTGTTTCTCGGAAGTGCTGTTAGCACAGTCTACACTTGCTCCTGTGTTACTGGGGTTCAGTAATGTCAGCTGTTCCCCTGCTGTGTGTACGGCAAAAAGTCCTGCTGCCTCCACCATGTTCTCTTCTCATCCCTGGGTTACAACACCGCCAGTTGTTTCTCGGAAGTGCTGTTAGCACAGTCTACACTTGCTCCTGTGTTACTGGGGTTCAGTAATGTCAGCTGTTCCCCTGCTGTGTAAACGGCAAACAGTCCTGCTGCCTCCACCCTGTTCTCTTCTCATCCCTGGGTTACAACACCGCCAGTTGTTTCTCGGAAGTGCTGTTAGCACAGTCTACACTTGCTCCTGTGTTACTGGGGTTCAGTAATGTCAGCTGTTCCCCTGCTGTGTGTACGGCAAAAAGTCCTGCTGCCTCCACCATGTTCTCTTCTCATCCCTGGGCTACAACACCGCCAGTTGTTTCTCGGAAGTGCTGTTAGCACAGTCTACACTTGCTCCTGTGTTACTGGGGTTCAGTAATGTCAGCTGTTCCCCTGCTGAGTGAACGGCAAACAGTCCTGCTGCCTCAACTTTAATTTCCATGGGTACCTTCTGCTACCCATCCGGGTTCCAGTACCGTCAGCTGGTTCTCCGCAGTGCCTTTGGCCTAGGTGCCTCCATGTCGGTATCCGAGTTCCAGCAACGTCTGCTGGTCCTTGGTAGTGCTTTGGAGCACAGGTACCTCCTGCTTAGTAACCGTGTCCCAGTAACGTCAGCTGGTCCTCGGTTGTGCCATTGGCTCTTTTCCTTCTGCTGACCCTCCGGGTTCCAGCACAGTCAGCTGGTCCTCGTTACTTTCATTGGCTCTTGTACCTTCTGCTACCCATCCGGGTTCCAGTACCGTCAGCTGGTTCTCCGCAGTGCCTTTGGCCTAGGTGCCTCCATGTCGGTATCCGAGTTCCAGCAACGTCTGCTGGTCCTTGGTAGTGCTTTGGAGCATAGGTACCTCCTGCTTAGTAACCGTGTCCCAGTAACGTCAGCTGGTCCTCGGTTGTGCCATTGGCTCTTTTCCTTCTGCTGACCCTCCGGGTTCCAGCACAGTCAGCTGGTCCTCGTTACTTCCATTGGCTTTTGTACCATCACCAACAGGACAAAGAAGGTTAAGACAAACTACAAGATACAGAACAAGAGACAGAAGAACAATAAGCAGAAGATCAAAAAGCAGAAGAACATTAAGTATAAGACCAAAATGAAGAGCAAAATATATGCTCTAAATTCTAAGCAGAAGAAGACTAAGCAGTGTATGGGGGTGAGTCCGTTCCTCCTCGTGGTGCCCCTGGAAAATGCCTGATGCTGCTGCAGGCTAAACTGAACGCGGACAAATACTGTTGTAATTAAAATCTTTCGTGACAGCAAGAACGGAAGGATGAAAATTCAGAGTTTTACAGATTACAAGTACAGGAATGTCTGTCACAAATAAGAATATGATGAAAAGGATGAATAGGAAGAAGATGAAGAAGTAGAATATGAAGAATAATAACTGTTTAATAAGAACAATATAAGTAATGTTAACAAAAAGATGAATAGCAAGAAGTTTTAGAAGATTAAGAAGGTGAAGATGAAGAATAATTTGATGAGAAAGATGATGCTGCTGAAGATTATGAAGGAGAAAGTGTGTGAAAAGTTAAAAAGGTGAAGAGCATGGAAGTTGTGAAACAGACATATTTGACAAAATAGAAAAAAGGTTAACAACATTGTCAATTTCTTCGTCAATCCAAACGTATTTCAAAAAAAGAAATATTAATGCTATTCCATTGCATTGTGTTAAACATCTATGCCTTTAATGTCTCCTCAACCTCCCCCAATAAATTCTACATTACTCTTTGTTGTTTTCCTTCATGTACAATTAACCAACAAGGCAAGAATGGGTTTTTTTTAATTCCGATATTTTGTTCCCATAGACTTACATTGTATTTCCGGTATCGGTATCGGGTATCGCCGATATTTTTTGTGTATCGGCGATACCATTCCGATTCCGATACTTTTGGATATCGGAAAGTATCGCTCAACTCTAGTCGTGACGTTTTGGAATGCAGACTGATGGAATGGTCTGCGGGCGTCATGTTCCGTTTGCAGAGCTCCTGATGTGCCTAAACAGTAAAAAAAACCCACAAGTGACATAATTTTGGAAAGTAGTCTTCCAAGGAACTTTTCTAAATGTGCCCCCCTTCTGGAACTAATCTTTCCTGTAAAGTAAATTAGTAGTGCATTGAGGTGTGGTACAATTTGAAACAATCCTTCATACACAGGCCAGGTTTTTCGGGGCAGGTGTCGCATTGGTAAGTGGTGTCCTTGCGTATTCCCCTTTTGTAACACACTCGGCACCTTTTTTGCGGCTTACCTTTGCTTCCAGTTGGCGGGACCACCCCCGGGAAATGCTGACCTGGTATGATACGAGCACCTTCAGTTCCAGAAGTACTGGGGCCCGCTGTTTCCTGAGCGCCAAACATCAGGGCCTTAACCACTACCTCCTGGAACTGAAGGTACGTCGTATCGCTGTTGCGTGCACATCGTGACAGCAGGAAAGCGTTGAGCATTGCCATTTGGACGATGTGCACGGACAGCTTCTTGTACCACACCTTGGCCTTTCTCAAAGCACTGTACGGTTGGAGGAGTTGATCAGAGAGATCAACACCCCCCATGTATTTATTGTACCCCAGTACACAGTCCGGTTTGCGGACCTGTGTAGAGGTACCCCGTACAGTGCTGAGGGCGCTGCCATCACCATGTATGGTGGTCAAGAGAAGGACATCCCTCTTGTCCTTGTACTTGACCACCAACAGGTGGTCGCTACATTGGGCTCTGCTCTCACCCTTTCTGAGCATCTGCCCAAGTAGCGTCTTCGGGAGGCCTCTCTGATTTTTGCGGACGGTACCGCAAGCTGCGGTACCTCGCGCAGAGAGGGATTTGTAGAGTGGGACGCTGGAATAAAAGTTATCGGTGTAAAGGTGATAACCTTTATCCAGCAGTGGGTGCACCAAATCCCACACAATTTTCCCACTCACTCCCAGGACGGGGGGACACTCAGGGGGTTCAATCCTGGTGTCCTTTCCTTCGTAAACTCTAAAGCTGTGCGTGTACCCTGAGGTACTCTCGCACAGCTTGTAGAGTTTAATTCCGTACCTTGCCCTCTTGCTGGGCAGGTACTGGCGGAATCTGAGCCGTCCCTTAAAATGAACCAAGGACTCATCCACGCAGATGTCCCTTTGGGGCACGTACACTTCAGCAAACTTTTTGCTGAAGTGTTCGATGACCGGCCGAACTTTGAACAGACGGTCAAAGTTGGGGTCATTTTGTGGGGGACACTGTGCATTATCATTATAATTCAGGAATTTGTGGATGGCCTCAAAACGCGTCCGAGCCATGACCATTCGGAACAGTGGAGTGTTGTATAAAATATCAACACTCCAATATTGCCGAAGTTCTGGCTTCTTCAGGATCCCCATATGGAGGACCAGGCCCCAAAACTGCATCATTTCACCTGCGTCTACAGGAGACCAGTTGGAAAATGATGACACTGGGTTTTGCGCCAAAAATTGCCGAGCGTACAAATTAGTTTGCTCCACCACGAGGTTAATAAAATCCTCAGAGAAAAAGACTTTGAAAAAGTCTATTTCTCTGAGGCCCGTGGTGTCAAACTTGATTCCTGATTCTGCCACAAAATCAGGAATCAGTGGCTCGTAATTTTCGGGGGGCGGGGTCCATATGGGGTCCGAAGAGGGGTGCGCTGGTTCATTTTCAGGGGTGGGCGCTGCCTCATCTTCTGTCCTGGGGCGTCTGCGTGGCGGTTCCGCAGGACCCGAGGAGGAAGATGAGGAAGAGGAGGAAGAAGAAGAAGAGGATGAAGAATCTGAAAAGTAAAGAAATGTGGGATCCTCTCCCTCGCTATCAGTGTCGGAGGCAAGTAAAGCGTATGCCTCTTCCACTGAATAGCGCTGTTGGGAAGAACGTGACGAGCGGGACATTTTTTTTGTGAATGTGGTGCTTTGTGTGAACTTTATTTATAACTGTGTGTGTGTGTGGGGGGGGGATAGTGGTTGGTGCAAACTATGCTGAAAGGAAAAAGCTAAAAGAAAAGAAAGAGAATAGGGAAAAAAATGCCTGTGAAAAAAAGTTAAACCAGCAGGCACGAGCTCTGATAAGTGACCGGTGTTACTTATCAAAGTTCCGCAGCTGCCGGATGTGCGCACAGGAGTGGCGGAAAGGGAAGTGAAAAAAAAAAAAACGGCAGGAACGAGCTCTGATAAGTGACCGGTGTCACTTATCAAAGTTCCGCGGCTGCGGATGTGCGCACAGGAGTGGCGGAAAGGGAAAGTGAAAAAAAAAAGGCAGGAACGAGCTCTGATAAGTGACGGTGTCACTTATCAAAGTTCCAGGCTGCTGATGTGCGCACAGGAGTGGCGGAAAGGGGAGTGAAAAAAAAAAAACTGCAGGAACGAACTCTGATAAGTGACTGGTGTCACTTATCAAAGTTCCGCGGCTGCTGGATGTGCGCACAGGAGTGGCGGAAAGGGGAGTGAAAAAAAAAATGCAGGAACGAGCTCTGATAAGTGACTGGTGTCACTTATCAAAGTTCCGAGGCTGCTGGATGTGCGCACAGGAGTGGCGGAAAGGGGAGTGAAAAAAAAAAAGACGGCAGGAGCGAGCTCTGATAAGTGACCGGTGTCACTTATCAAAGTTCCGCGGCTGCTAGATGTGCGCACAGGAGTGGCGGAAAGGGGAGTGAAAAAAAAAAAAAAAAAACGGCAGGAACGAGCTCTGATAAGTGACCGGTGTCACTTATCAAAGTTCCGCGGCTGCTAGATGTGCGCACGGGAGTGGCGGAAAGTGGGGTGAAAAAAAAAAACTGCAGGAACGAGCTCTGATAAGTGACTGGTGTCACTTATCAAAGTTCCGCGGCTGCTGGATGTGCGCACAGGAGTGGCAGAAAGGGGAGTGAAAAAAAAAAAAAACTGCAGGAACGAGCTCTGATAAGTGACTGGTGTCACTTATCAAAGTTCCGCGGCTGCTGGAAGTGCGCACAGGAGTGGCGGAAAGGGGAGTGAAAAAAAAAAAAAAAAACGGCAGGAACGAGCTCTGATAAGTGACCGGTGTCACTTATCAAAGTTCCGCGGCTGCTAGATGTGCGCACGGGAGTGGCGGAAAGTGGTGTGAAAAAAAAAAAACTGCAGGAACGAGCTCTGATAAGTGACTGGTGTCACTTATCAAAGTTCCGCGGCTGCTAGATGTGCGCACGGGAGTGGCGGAAAGTGGGGTGAAAAAAAAAAAAAACCTGCAGGAACGAGCTCTGATAAGTGACTGGTGTCACTTATCAAAGTTCCGCGGCTGCTGGAAGTGCGCACAGGAGTGGCGGAAAGGGGAGTGAAAAAAAAAAAAAACTGCAGGAACGAGCTCTGATAAGTGACTGGTGTCACTTATCAAAGTTCCGCGGCTGCTGGAAGTGCGCACGGAGGGGGGTGCAAAAGAAAAACGAGCACGAGTGTTGATCGGTGAACTGCGTCACCAATCAACGCTCAGCGGCTGCTAAATGTGTGCAAAGGGGGGGTAAAAAGAGGGGGAAAGGGAAGGGGGGAGGGGTAATGGGGGGATTGGGGTGGATCGGGCAGGGATCGGGGCTCAAAAACTCACGTTTGTAGTCTCTCTTCTTTCTTCTCTCTTCTTTCTCTCTTCTTTCTTCTCTCTTCTTTCTTCTCTCTTCTTTCTTCAGCAGGAGTTGTGGTGTCACAGGCTACTGTGGCACCACAAGGCCCAGCACAGGAGGAGATCTGGCGTGTGACCGCACTGCAGGAATCCTCAGCAAGTGTGAGGACCCCTGCAGTGCGGTCAGACAGGTCAGATCCAGTTTGCAGACAGATCACAGAGCGGTCACATCGCTGCTGTGACCTGTCATTGGTGGGATCGATGATCACATCGATCCCACCAATCAGAGGAGACCCTTGTTTTGCCGGTTGCTAGGCACCGGCCTAGTAATCGGAGCTCACTGCTCCGATTTCTAGGCAGGTCACCGGCAGGTCAGGAAGCAGGGCACAGAGCGGTCACACCGCTGCTGTGCCCTGTGATTGGCGCGATCGTCGATGACATCGATCGCGCCAATCAGCAGCTGCAGGCCCTACTGGGCCTGTCCTAGGCTCCGGCCTAGGATCGGTGCTATTACTGCACCGATCCAGGCAGGTACAGGCAGGGCACAGCGCGGATACACCGCGGCTGTGCCCTGCGATTGGCGCGATCGATGTGATCGGCGATCGCGCCAATCCAGGGGGGGTCTGCTCCTTTCTATGCCCAGGCCTAGGATCGAGTACATCGGTACTCGATTCTAGCCTGGGATCTCACTGTTTCAGCCCATCGGATTGGCTGAAACAGTGAGAAAGGCTGCGATTGGCTGTTCAGAATTGAACAGCCAATCACAGCGATCGGGAGTGAGGGTGGGCGGTGACAGACCCCGGGATGCCGGCGCCATCTCTCCTGAGGTAAGATGGCGTCGAAATTTTAATGCGATCATTGCGACTTAAGTCGCAATGTCGCATTAAAGGGCGGACGTACTATCCCGTCCCGGTCATACGGGCCCAGGTACCATGGACGGGATAGTACGTCCGATGGCAGTAAGGGGTTAAATGTAAACTAAAGGACATTTTGGACAAATATGATAAAGACTAGTGTTGAGCATTCCGATACCGCAAGTATCGGGTATCGGCCGATATTCGCTGAATCGGAATTCCGATACTTAGTTCCGATATTTTCCATATATCGTATACCGGAATCGGAAGTTCCCATAATTCTTTGAGAGACAATGTGATTTTAGTCAGCCAATGAGGAATCCTAAGAAGTGTGGGCACATCCTGTACTGCTGCGGTCATGTTAACTAATGGCATGGCTGTGATTGGATGCTGAAATGATGTCAGAATGCACTATAAAAGGCGCCGCCGCCATTTTAGCGTCACTGTGCTGTGAACTCAGTTAGGGAAAGAACGCTGCTCTGCTGACTCTGAGGGACAGTTAGAGATTGCGATTTAGTGTACTGTGCTTTAGGCAGGCTAGTTTACCACCGGCTGTGTAAAGCTTCCTTTTGCCTGCAGTGTTGTTTTAACAGCTCTGCAAGGTGTGTGTGAGTGCAGGTGACGCTGCAGTTTGCTCTGCATGCAACGCTGTCTGTAGGCATCTGCACGTGTCACTCACAGACTCTTTTTTTTTTTTCTTCAGTGTATGAAAGGCGCCGCCGCCATTTTAGCGTCACTGTGCTGTGAATTCAGTAAGGGACAGAACGCTGCTGTGCTGACTCTGAGGGACAGTTAGAGATTGCGATTTAGTGTACTGTGCTGTAGGCAGGCTAGCACCAACCGCTGTGTAAAGCTTCCTTTTGCCTGCAGTGTTGTTTTAACAGCTCAGCAAGGTGTGTGTGAGTGCAGGTGACGCTGCAGTTTGCACTGTATGCAACGCTGTCTGTAGGCATCTGCACGTGTCACTCACAGACTCTTTTTTTTTTCTTCAGTGTAATTCTTGCTGCTCCATGTAATTGAAATAATAGTGTGACGCGCTTCCATCCGTATACAATACCTTGGTTGCAAACACTATAGAAGTCCACAATGGAGCCTTTCACAGCAAGTGAACAGTTGTGTTTCAGTGTTCACTGCAGTCTGTAATTTTTTTTTTTTTTGAGTGCAGATCACGCTCCAGTTACTTCAACTAATGCTGCGTGTACTCTGCTGAGTGTCTGTCACTGGCTCATCCTTGTAATTTTTCAAAAATTGCTGCTGCTTTATTCTATTTTAAATTTACAAAAATATATTAGTGTGACGCTCTTCCATCAAAATACAATACATTGCTTGCAAACTTAATAGAAGTCCACAAAAAGGCCTTTCACAGCAAGTGAACAGTTGTGTTTCAGTGTTCACTGTAGTCTGAGGTTTAATTTTTTTGTAGGAGTGTAGATCCCGCTCCACTTCAACCACCGCAGCGTGTACTCTGCTGAGTGTCTGTCACTGGCTCATCCTTGTAATTTTTCAAAAATTGCTGCTGCTTTATTCTATTTTAAATTTACAAAATATATTAGTGTGACGCTCTTCCATCAAAATACAATACATTGCTTGCAAACTTAATAGAAGTCCACAAAAAGGCCTTTCACAGCAAGTGAACAGTTGTGTTTCAGTGTTCACTGTAGTCTGAGGTTTAATTTTTTTGTAGGAGTGTAGATCCCGCTCCACTTCAACCACCGCAGCGTGTACTCTGCTGAGTGTCTGTCACTGGCTCATCCTTGTAATTTTTCAAAAATTGCTGCTGCTTTATTCTATTTTAAATTTACAAAAATATATTAGTGTGACGCTCTTCCAGAGGACAGCGTTTGTTGGCCATTTGTGAGTCTGCAGCACATGGTTGATTTCATGCTGCACTGCCTGAGAAACGACCGCTGCATCGGCCACATTCTCACCACGTCAGATTATTGGGTGTACACCCTCCTAGACCCTCGCTACTGGGACAACTTACAAAGCCTCATCACACCGTTGAACCGGGACCGTAAAATGTTGGAGGACAAGACACACTGTTGAAATCCATAATGTTCTCCATTCCAGCCGAGAGCGCTGCTGCTGCTACTGCTTTACAAAGCAGCTCTGTGCGTCTAGGCATTGTAGACACCTCTGCAACAAGAGAGAGCACAAGCAGCGCCTCTGCACAGGGCAAGAGCTGTATGTTACAAATGTGGCAAAGTTTTGTGACAGCGCCACCAAGGTGTACACCATAGTGATGGGAAATCTAGTTAATTTTGGTGATTTAGTTCACCATGAACTAGTTCACTGAAAAGATTAGTTCAAAAGATTAGTTCATTTAGTTCAGTTTTTCTCCACCCTATCCTGTGAGGAGCTGATAGGAAATGCATCATGTGACCTCTGAACTAAATGAACTAGATGAACTGCTGAACAAAATGTTCTATTGAGAATGACTCAGGACAGCCTAGTTCAATCTGATGCCTCTGACTGAGCCCAGCAGTGCCACATAATGATTGTGTATGAGGGGGCTGAGAAGCAGTTCAGCATCCACCATTTTAAGAAACAGAACAGGGGTCAGTGTTAAAGATTTTAGCAAGACTGATCTTCTAGGCTAGAGGCATGAACTACACACAGAAACACTCTCTCATACACACATATGAGCTGTGTCTGTGTACTGTGTGTGCAATTTCATTTTTTATTGATAATATTATTATTACTGTTTTATTTGTATTTGATGTGTGGTATGCTTTGGAGGTGCTGGCTTGCCCTGCTGCCAGTGTATTATCTGAGCGCGTCTTTAGTGCTGCAGGTGGTGTACTAACAGACCGTCGCATGCGACTATCCTCAGACAATGTAGACCGGCTTATTTTTCTGAAAATGAACAAGGCATGGATCTCACCTGAATTTGCCCGTCCGTTTTCAGATTAAATAACTGTTTGCCAACGTTTTCCAAGTCTCTGTTATGTTCATCTTTCTACC